>JAKCPI010007984.1:0-155641 GCA_023213315.1 Euborellia annulipes
ATATTAAAATAGTTTATACCTATGAGCTCAATCTGTCGGAGAGCAAAAAGCGCCTAAAAGATAGGCAGCCGAAGTGTTGCTTTTTTCTTTCACCTGACTTTGATAACTGTTTTGTTTATAATTTCGTTAATTTCTTAACAGATTATCAAGTATGAATGATTTTTGGAAAGCTAAAGAACTATAGAATATCTTAAAAAGTATGGCATGGACAAAATTTTATTAGGAGTTTTTTCCAAAGTAAAAAAAAAATCGACTTTTCTAGGCTTTTTAGCCAGGTGTTTTGTACCACCTCGGAAATCTCATCCGATTGGACTGAAAACTTTATATTTCTAAAGAATGACTAATTTTGTAGCTTCTTATAAAATTAAATATTGTTTTTTTATAAAATTTTTTGCTTATGTAAAAGTCTCTTTTCACTTTTAACAATAGCTTTCCTCAAGGAGATTAATTATTCAATGTATTTTTTGCCTCACAGAGACAAACAAAAGCCCCTTGTTAGCATTTATGTAAATCGGATTTTCATTGAAAAGAAAAAAATATGTTCCAATTAACATTAATTAAGAATTCCTAATTATATAAATATCCTCCTTATATCTTATGAATTTTTTAGAATAAATTATATTTAATATTTGTTTTTTTGTATAAGATTGAAATTTAAAATTGAAATAGAAAAATCTGATGTGACTGTCAAATAGCACACAACTTTCTCTTACCTTCGATAATCGAAAGTTGTGTTCTGTGCTTGTTTCACCCCAAGATTTTTTTGTGTCGGCATATATTTAGTTTCCTCCGATATATTAGAATTCAAGTTTTTTTTTTTTTTTTTTTTTTTTTTTTTTTAATCAAACATAGCACAACTTTCAATTATCTAAGGTAAGGGATTGTTGTGTGCTGTGCAGTCACACCAGATATTTAATATATCTAACAATTGTAAGTAATTATTCCTTCAAAATCGCGAAAATTTAAAGGATCGCATTAGAAAAATCATCTATTTACCGTTTTATGCTTGTTTGAATATTTGTTTCTCTTTTGAAGATATAATCTTGTTTTCATATGAAACCTTGCAACAAACTTTCTTATCAGTTTGAGCAATTTACAAGAATAAATTGAAATAAGATATTCTGATGCGAACAAGAGACATAATCAGCGACCAATTGTTATTTGTTCTTTCTCTCCATTTGCAATTTAGTCATGTATTTTGGTGTATTCAGATATACACTTATAAAAAAATCGAATTTTATTTCTCATTCACACTCACATAGACTAATTCACATAGTCTTTTTTTATTGATTCCATATTTCGCTTTTGACCGGTTTGGTCTTCAGACTATACATAATTTACCACATATTCATATCTTGTGCATAACAAAAACCTTAAAAAAGAAACTACATAAATTTTATGTACTTCATTTTTTTCCTTTCTTCCCCTTTTCTTCCATTTTGGTCAGCAACTCAATCATATTGTCCTGTATTACTCCAGATGTTAATTTCTTCTCCAGACTCTCCCAGTTTCCCTGCATCTTCCCTCATGATTATTGTAGAAATTTCAACATCTAGCTCGAGCCCAAACTTTCTACTTCCAGTCTTGGACTTCCTTCTCTTTCAGATATTTCTCTGGTCCCTGGTCTGTCTGTTGGTGATTTCCTCTTTGCTCCATTCTCCCAAATTCATAGCTATTCCAGGTTCCTCTCATTTTTCCCAACTTTGTTTAAAATTTGCACCCCAGCATGTCTCGATATTGTTTTTAATATGTCTTAATATGTTCCTTAAGCATATTTTCAACACCTTGCCGATTGCCTGTAGGGATATATAACAGGATACTTGGAAGTGGAAAACGTATATACCCTAAGTAAATATAATACGATGACATAGAGTCGTGCTCTCTATAAACAAAACACAAACACAGAAAGAGTAAGACACACTGGAATAACACGATTAATTAATATATATATTTGTATTATATGTTGGGCTCCCCCAGAGGCGTGAAAATAAGCTTTTGATCAAATTCGGCTAAAAATTACTAATATATTTACTTTACTGATGTAGTTTTTCGGTTTTTTTTTAATTTTCTCAAAATTCGCTCCAACGATTTTGATTAAAATACAAAACTCAATTATTTTTTAGATTTCCTTTAAAATGAATATTGTCATTTGCCTTTGAATGTATATTGTCATTTTGCCTTTGAAATCTGTTGAAGACCTCTTTACTCTTGTACTTCATAGGAAAGATAGGGGAAATGGTTTCCATGATAACAAAATATAAATAATTTCCTGTTAATAAATTTTACATCTTGAATTCAAATGTACCATATTGTCGGAAATTAAATATATGTCGACATAAAAATTTTGGGGGGCCAGCCCCGGACCCCACCTTTCGTTTCTTGAGTTTAAGATAAAATTTTTTGTTTTGTTCCCGTTCCCATCAAATTTTTCTTTTTCAATTTTTTAAAAATTTTTTCCAATTTTAGGGAAAGAATTTTTTTCTTTTTACTCTTAAGGATAAAAAATGAAATTTTTTTTTTTTTTAATCCAAAAATCCATTGATTGCCATTTTTTAATTGAATTCAATTTTGTTTCCAATGTTTCGAATTTCTCTTTTAACATTTTGATAATTTTATTTACACATTTTCAAAAAGTACTGTATATTAAACAAAATCTAAATATTTAATTTATTAATTAATAAAAGAATTTTGTACACTATAAAACTTTTTAATGGATT
The DNA here is from genome assembly GCA_023213315.1 of Euborellia annulipes. NCBI lineage: Eukaryota > Metazoa > Arthropoda > Insecta > Dermaptera > Anisolabididae > Euborellia > Euborellia annulipes. Next base: position 2,718 of record JAKCPI010007984.1, read on the forward strand.
TTATGTTCTTTCTTAGGTTAATAAGTTGAAATTAAAAATTTAGTCTTTCTCTTTATTTTTTAATTATTATTAAATTATCTGTGGATTTTATTATCAACAATAGCAGCGCCAGTTATTTAAGCGTATAAAGATAAGTAAAATTGCATTTCAGAAGTTTTTTTTTATTATCATTACTTTTGTTATATCTCGTCATCTGTTGGCTGTTTTTTTGACAATTTTGGTTTATTTTATATTTCACATTATTTCTCGTTATTTGATGAGATGATGGCAAGTAACAAAAATGGTGTTTTCTTAAATTTGAGTTAAATTTTATTTTCTTTAATAAAGACTACCGGGCGCGGGTTCGGATCCCAGGCAGTCCGATGAATATTTATTTAGTTCATTTGGACACCAAATGGTATAAATAAATGTGCCTTGACCCCCCTAATATATCGTATATAAATAATTTAGTATCGTTAAAATCTATTAATAGACCACCTATTTATAAACCTAAATGTTTATTAGCTATACATATAGCTAATAAACATTTGGCTCCACAATTTTTAAAATACTACGCTACCGCTTTTTCTTTCAATCTTCACCCAAACCAAAGATAATCTTGATGAAAATATTTTATTCTTATCTCATAAAAAAATCAAATAAATTTCCAAAAAAAAGAAATGTCAAAGGTGACTAAGATCCAATAAATTCCCGATCCAAAGTTATTAACGCCTTTGAATACGCATAGGTAATTGGTTTCGCTTCCTGAAATGACGAGGGCAGATTGAATTTCGATTTATCGAACATGTCGCTTCTCCATCACTATTTCTATTTCTTTTTTAAACCTAATCAGAAAAAAAAACGCATTTCTTAGCTTTGTAAAAAGAAATTGAATATTTTTGAAACCGAATATCAACCAAAGTGGAAATGGAATACTTCTCTCTTAGTATTTCCTATAAAAGTACAATGATCTAACTAAACTTTCTAATGCTTTTTTTAAAATTTTTATTGAGCAAATTGTTCTACTATTTAAGGAGATATAATATTTCGGAATCAATTTTTAAAAAAATCTTGTATGACTGGTACAGCACACAACTTTCTTTTACCTTCGATAATCGAATGTTGTGTTCTTTGCTTATCAAACCAGATTTTTTTGTGTCAAAATATATTTAGTTTCCATCGATATATTAAAATTCAAGATGTAAAATTTATAAATATGGGAAAATATTTATATTTTGTTTAAGAGTAAAGTGTGCTTCAAACAATTTTGAGAGCAAAAATGAGAATATACATTTTAAAGTGCATCTAAAAAATAATTGATTTTTTAATTTTAATCAAAATCGTTGATGCGAATTTTGAGAAAATCGAAAAAAAAAAAAAAAAAAAACTGAAAAAGTACATCAGGAAAATACTAGAACTTTTTGGCCGAATTGGTTCAAAAGTTTCGTGTTACTTCCCAGGGGTACATCCATAGGCGCCGGAACTGGGGGGGGGGGGGGCAAGGGGTACATTGCCCCCCTGGCATCCCACAGGAGGGGGGGCAGGGGGGGCAAAATTTCTTCTTTTTATTTCATTTATTTTTAAAAATGATACATTTTTACTTTTGAAAAATAAAATCTTTTAAATTAAAAAAAATTAAAAGAGTAAGAAATTCCAGACTGAAAACTCCCCAACTACGCTAATTTTTCGGCAAGGATGCAGGATGGGAAAAAAATAAAAAATAAAAATTTTTTATTTTCCCCCAAGAAATCAGCGTAGTTGGGGAGTTTTCGGTCTACAATTCTCTCGGCATCACTCATTAAGCTTCAAGTAAGAAATTCATTTTTTCCAAAATATTTTATATAGACCCTATTGTATTTCTAATTTCTAAAAACATTTTATATTGAATTAAAAGAAGAAAATTAAAAATATTTATTTCCTTCAAATATAGCCTAAAAAGTTTTGATAAAACACTAGCAAATTTTTAAAAATTTTAATTTTATTAAAATTGGGTGATTTTATTTTAAAATTTTTAAAGCTTTATAGTAGATTTGTTTTTGTTTTATACTATTTGGACATATTAAATTATTTTAATTTTCTAAAAAAATTTTTTTTGCCCCCCCCCCCCCCCCTAATTCAAATTCGTTCCGGCGCCCCTGGGTACATCTAACTTAAATATAAAATTTCAACCTCCTAGCTCTTTTCGTTCATGATATTTTGTTCACAGACAGACTATGTCGCGAAAACCACTTTTTTGAATTCAGGGGACCTCAAAACGTGTATATCCGTCGAAATCTCGACATCGAATTTTTTGAAATGAATCCAATACTTTCTTTCTCTATATATTAACCTATATGAGGTAAGAGAAAGTAAAAATGATCCTAACTATACTATTCTATATGTAAACTAATAGTCTAATTAATAGGAATTGCCACAAACTATTTACAAACTTATCTTTATCAACGAATAAAACTGACTTCTTTTTGACAAGACGCTACTAAAAATTCATTATTTAATCTTCTTGTTTGGTTTAAAATGCTTTCGCTTCCTAGACTTATCATTTATTATTTCAAAAAAAAAATCTAATTGATTGAAAAATATATCAAAAATAAAAAAATATGATATTCTTAACAACACGTAAGTAGTCTAGATGGAGAAGGGGGGGGTCGGGGGGGGGGGGGGCATAGGCGTCATACTTACGAAAGGAAAAAAAATGGTTGACTTAAAAGTAGCTTTTCCCCTTAAGTTGCATCTATTTATTTTAAAAAATATTTGTTTGGTTGACTAAGCTCAAAACTCCAGTCTCGAGCATTATATAATACACTTATGGCACCGACTTTATTCCCTGACACGCAGCATAAAACTTCCCGTGAATAAAAATTACTAATACATTTTTTTTTCAATTTTGAATTGGTCTGGTAAAATTAATCGAATATAAAAAATAAAATACTATTTTTACAATATATGTATTGCGTGAAAGTTCTCAGATCTCTTTAGAGAAAAAACTTTGTACAAATACACCGTCAAAACAGACACTTTCTTAGAGAGACCGGCCTCGTTTTAATTAGAAGTCTAATATTTAGGGTTACATTGTCAAGACACAGTAACTTCTTTAATACACCCACACAAAAATTCCTGAAAACTCTGCCCTTTAAAAAGGATGTAATTTAATTAATGTTTTTCTTTTTATTTTCCCTTCAAGAAAATAGAGTCATTAAAGAAAACAACTTCCAAAGAGAAGGAAAATGAAAGAGAGGGGGAAGGAGAGAAAGGTCCATTCCATTCCGAATACAATACAATATTCAAGGGGGTAGACAATATCTTCCCTATATTTTTATTTTCATTTTTTTTTTCTTTTTCTAAACTGTAAAAGCCACTTAGCAGATAAAAAAACATTACATTACGGTACGAATTAAGAAACAAACAAGGCACACGTTAAAAGTTAAATTTGAGTATTTTTTTTTTTTTTTAATCGCACCCCTATAAAAGATGTAATCGTTATACTTTTAAACTTATTAAATCTCAAATTAAAAGTAAAATTATTTCATGTATATTACAATATAAAAAAAAATTGTACTTTTGATATGATGATTTATACATATTAACGAATATATCAGAGTAACATTGATTATCATTATTAAGAACGACAACAACGAATGATTGATTGCGGTCATTTATTCATTCATAAATTGGTTTATTTAATAATCTATGAATTTTTACTACGGACTATAAAGGATAATAATCAACCAATACTTTTGACATAGATTGAGATTTAAATTTTAATCAATGAATGAATTAAATACATTTTTGGAATTTTTTTCTCATTAAAAGAGAAAATGTTTTGGAATTGGAATTGGAGCAGCAGTGGGAACAGTTCTTATTAATAACTCAATTTCTGTTAACTATCACCGTATTAAGTAACGTTTCGACAAGTCATTCAGTAGCCTTCTTCAGATGGAAAAGGTTAGAATGATTTGTTTTTAATAAAAACTAAATTTAAATCTTCTTTATGTATTTATCTATTTAATGTGGCATGCGTGTAACTCTGACCCGAGGCGCCCTAAACCGTAATGCATTAATAATAATAAATTTAAATTAATATTATACTTCATTAAAAAAAAAATGGAAAATTATGGTAAATTGTTGAGTTTGTTGGCTGTAGATATCCAAATTAGGAGAGGACGGGAGCCAGGAAAAAATAAAAAAAAAACGTTATATATCTTGTCGCCGACGTTTCGAGCGCTAGTCACTCATCTTCAGGGCAAGCAGAATTTTCAAAAATAAGTACTGGTGGTGTTGTACTGTTTATTATTATCATGCATAAACATGTCTGTACAATTTTGCATCGTGCAATGAACAAGAAACCATTCAACAATCAACTATGCGACTGAAACTATATTGGAACAGCAAGTGATGACTTAAAAATAAGCTTTTGAACAAAAAGTACTAGTACTTCATTGATGTATTACTTTTTCAGTTTTTTTTTTTTTTTTCGATTTTCTCAAAATTCGCTCTAACGATTTTGATTAAAATTCAAAAATCAATTATTTTTTAGATGCTCTTTAAAATGTATATTCTCATTTTGCTCTTGACATCTTTTGAAGCATTCTTTACTCTTGTACTTCATAGGAAAGATAGGAGAAATGATTGCCATGGTAACAAAATATAATTATTTTTCTGTTTATAAATACATCTTGAATCCAAAGGTATCCTAAATACCTGAACCCCCCAAAAGATATATTAATTACAACGGTTATCGTAAAAGTCTTTTATGACCTAAGTTGCCGAAAAGACTGTAAATTTGTGTGTGAGTGTGAATGAAAAAAAAGTGTGAATGTTTAAAAAAAAAATGTACCCTATTGTTGGATACTAAATTTGTGTCGACACAAAAAATCTGGTGTGACAAGCACAGAACACAACTTTCTCTTACTGAAGGTAAGAGAAATTTGTGTGCTATGCAACCAGTCACATCAGATTAATAATATAGAGCCAGTTGGAAGGGCCTGCAGAAAAAACGACAGATTCCCACATGATTTCATATTTGGACCCTGTTATGCAATGGCGTGTCAAAGACCAAACATCGAGTTTTGTGAAAATCAACAATAAAGTTTTTTGTTTACATTGGATTATATATTATTTTTCTTATTAAATATAAATTTTTTTTTAGGACATATTTCATAAAAAAATACTATTAATTAAAGCATTTGGAACAATATTCCGTGCTTAACTCATTTTTGAATTTTTTGGTCTTTGACACACCATTGCATAACAGGGTCCATTTAAAATTAAATACTTTTAGAGCATTAAATAGAATTGTACAGTACAATAAAATATCTTTTTTAAGTAGATAGATATTTTCGAATTTTTTTTATTTTCTACTCACCAGAGAGATTTCGCTGTTTTCGCCCTTTTCTCTTCTCCCTTTTAGAAGGCTCGTTAACATGTCTATAGAGATTTAGGGCTTGTGTTGGTCTGTGTCCTAACCGTTCTCACCCTTCACGTGTTTATTTCTTTCACTCTATATATATCACTTCACCTTTATTTACACCTCTTAATCATAAAAAAAAACACCTCTTTTAGTTTTACTACGAAAAGTTTCGGATTAGTAAATAACAATTATAGAGTCTATATTAAATTGACAACCCAATACTGAAGTTATTTTAAATAAAGAGTTTTTTTTTTTTTTTCAATAATTAATGTAAATACTTGTTTAATTTGCAAGACCACTCTTAATATTTATATAAAATATATTTCTCTTTTGAATTTTTTTGTTATAAACAGTTGTTCTCCATAATTTCATCATTGTTTATTCTTGAATCAACTTTTAATATTTTAACCAACTTTTTTTTATAGATATAAAACAAAGGAATTTTTTTTTTCGGGCATCACAATTATACAAAGAATAATAATAATTACCTTTTTAAGTGAAAGATTTACTTTTTATGATGGCAAATGGCATTTAAACTCCATCTCGGTTGAGAAAAAGAAAGAGCGCTGGTGAGGTGAAGAGGGGCGAGAGGGGGGAGGAAGATTTAGGTGACATTTGGTCTCGGGTGCCAAGTCTCTCTCCAAGAGCATTAAAAAATAAAGAAAAAGAAAAAAACCATCTCGCCTTTTGGAATTTTATAAATGGAAGAGAAATTGCCATTTCATTTATTTTTATAAAAAAGAAATTAATGAAAAAAATTTATTTTTATGTAATCATAATATTTCAAAATTAATTAATCTATCTTTTTTTAATGAGAAATTTAGGCTCTTTTTAATGGATTTGAAAGTATTGATAGGCCTATATACCTTTATAAATTAACCCAAAACAATTTTAAATAATCTCATAAAAACTATTTAAAATTACGTAATTCTGTTAAAGACCCATCGAATACTTTAGAGTTAACTTTTCTCATTTCATCCTAATGGTCGTGTGTTTTACACACTTGTACAGATCCCCTCTGATAAGACTAGGTTTAATGGTTGACAACCAGAGGAGAATACAAAAGCTAAATAACGAATTATCATTTCATTAGATTCTCGTTTATTTAAACAACAATTTTGGGGTCAAATCTCATTTGAACCAAGTACCATAAACATTAAGTTTTTTTTTATTAAAATAAAAAGAAGTAAAATGCTAATGGAGTGCAAAGCTTTCTACAACGCTTTCTAGTCAATTAGTTCTACTATAGAATTACTAGTATTCTCATTCTTTAAACAAATTGAGCTAGCTGAGAAACCATTTTTATTTTCTCTTATTACCTATATATGTATTATATAGAGAGAAAGTATTGCGATCATATCAAATTCGATGCCGAGATATTGATGGAAATACATGTTTTAAAGGTCCCCTGAGTCCAAAAAACGTGGGTCCCGCGTTGTAAGTGTGGGCAATTTAAAGCATCAAGGAAATTGTTTGAAGTACCATCTATTTCAATAGTATTGAGACTAAAGTCATGTAGTTAAGCAGCCCCAAATGGCAGCTTGTCTGTGTGAGAAATACCTTTTTCAAAGCAAACAATAGGCCGAACACGACCCTTTTTTAACAAAATAATAAATGCCCTCGGGGCTTGGTGTAGAGGTTAGCGTGCTAACCTCGTATACCAAACGTCGCGGGTTCGGACCCCAGGCAGTCCGATGATTTTATTTAAGCCAATTGGATACCAAATGGCTTAAATATGAATGCCTGGACCCTAAATAATATATATTCATAACGGTTATCGTAAATGTCTTATATGGCCTGAGTTGCCGAAAAGACAGTGTGAATGTGTGTGTGAGTGTGAGTGTGAATGAGAAAAAAGTGTGAATGTTTTTTATAGAAAAAAAAAAAAAGAAAAGAATAAACATAAAAATTTATCTTTTTAATATAAATTTCAAGATATATGCAAATAAAAATTATCCAAATGTTTTAATCAGAAAATGTGTAGTGAGCGTGAGCCATTTGGGCTGCCTAACTACCGGGCTTTAGTCTCAATACTATTATAATACTCTTTATTGATATAATATTTCAGATTTTTCAAATTAATTTTTCAAGTCCTCGTACCATAGAGTCAATATTAAATCCCTATGGGGATTCGCATGTTAATTTCGATTCAAAAGAGGGTCCTCCCCTTTGAAAAAATTTTTACACAATCACAAAAGTTTTTTCCAATTCTTATGAAATTTTGTATTTATTTAGGATTCTCTATTGTGTATAAAATATCCAAATATGAGATTAAAATTTTGAAAAATAACCATAGTTTATTTCAAGCAGTCAAAATTTAAGATACACAGAGCCTATTGAAATTTTTAATCAATAGACTTTTTTTTTAAAAAAAGCAAGTTTGGAACTAAGAGTCTATGGGAAACTAAACTAAATATATCTCGACACATAAAAATCTAGTGTAACAGCGCAGCACACCAGATTTTTTAAGATATATTTACGTTATTCTACATAGTTACACTCTAGGATAACAGTTGAATCTACAAGACAATTATTTTGTTTCCAACCAATTATTTTTTCTACATAAATGGTGGCGATTTTTTTTTTTTTTTTGAAAATAGTTTTTGCAAAGTAGGCCTATATTTTTAAAGTTTTAGATAATTAAATAAAAACTTGATAAAAATAAAAGCCAGAGATCTTAATTTTGCTTTAAAAAAATATCTCAAAATAAGCCAAAGATATTTATTTAACTCTGAAGATGAGTGTGACCAAGGCTCGAAACGTCGTCTATAAAATATTTAATTTATTTAATATTTTTCATCATGGCTGCTCGATCCGACAATTGCCTTTTAATTAGGCGCTTTTATATTTCTATATGTAAAAAAAATCCTCATGTTATTTTACTGATCGCATTTGCTCTGTGAAATTTGAACCAGTTTATAATTTATTTAATGAACAAACTTTGTTTCTTCCCTTAATGCAATATGATGCGAATTGGATTTTCAATCTGGTTTATTTATAACCCACTCCGAGTAAAATGATGAGACCGAGATTGACTTGAGATCTTTTATTTCTTCTGTTGAAAAAAAAATATTGTGATTAAAAAAAAAAAAAAAAAAAAAATGAGTATTTCTAGAATTTCTGGGCCAATCAAAAAGTGATAAAAAAATTAATCAATATAAAATTAATTAATTAATTTCAATTTGTTTATTTATTGATATAAATACTTGTCGCAGAGGGGCCCACGTCTTGTGGGTACGTGGATGGGGAAGGTGAACCTTGCGGCTATTATTAGTAATTTAAGAAAAAAACAATTTTTCAACGAAAAAAGTCAATGAACTTATTAAAAAAAATTTGGTGTGCCTGGTCGCACAGCACTTAATTACAAGAGCTAAGTGGTCTTCAAACAATTTCAAGCGCAAAACGAAAAAATACATTTTAAAAAGTAAGCATCTAAAAAATAATTGATTTATGAATTTTAATGAAAATCGTTGGGGCTTGATTTTGAGAAAATCGAAAAAACTGGAAAAAATACATCAGTAAAGTACTAGTACTCTTTGGCAGATTTTGTTCAAAAGCTTCGTATCACGTTCCAGGGGGGTGACTAACTTAAATATAAAATTTCAACTACGTAGCTATTTTGGTTCTTGAGATATTTTGTTCACAGACAGACACACCCAGACATACTTTTACGTATGTCCCGGTACAGACTAAAATATTGTGTCAAAAAAGCAAATAATGATCACTTAAATAACCGATAAACATTGTAAATTAGACAGGGGTTGTTCTTGAAATTTGACGTGTACAGACATTCCATTAAACAAAAATAAATTTACCGTAAATTTTACGCTGCGCCCCCCTCGAAGGTTAATCCCTAAATAACATCAGCAAGAAAAAAAAATTTAATTACTAAATAGGCCTATATAACATGTTATACAAATTTGGGCTTCTCGTGTGTAGTTATTTCAAGATTCGATTAATCAAGGTCCGAAATATTTAGAAGATGGATAATATATAATTTTTATTATATAAAACATTTTAATTATATAATTCTTTATAGATCATTTTATTAGATAATATATAAAATATTTAAGTTTAAAACTCCTTTTGAATTTTGAATTGACCTCCTCAATTTTAAAAGAAAAAATAAATGCAAAAATTATTTAGGAATATATTTAATATAAAAAATAAAATTAAAAAATAATTAATTACTTAAGAATTACCTTTAAAAAAAAATCTTAAATAATTTTCAAGATTGAATTTAATCTTTGAATTGATGCACGCAGTCCGTCGGTCTCCTGCTTCTCCTTGCTGTCTCTGACTTGCCTCCACCCGCCCAAAGAGTATAATATTGAATACTTATACTCTTTGCTCCCGCCTTGGCAAATGTCAATCACGTTAATAGGGCTTTATCGTTTTGTGCTTTTTTATCGGTAATTTCTTCGGTCGTGTGTGTTCTAATAATTGTTTAAGTTTATTTTTATTAGTGTCAGTGATTAAATGTTTTCGTTTTTAAATAAGTGACATCATCTCTGAAGGAAACGAGGTGATTCTCATCGGCAAGCATCAACATCAGGTAGATAAAATATTATTTTATAAAATCCCCATTTATCTAATAAAAAATCTATTTATTTTAACCAAAATTAATCATTTTTGTGGGATTATTAGTTTTCTGATATATCCTAAATTAATATTAATATTTAAATGACTGAATGGCAGTAAATGCATTGCTAATTTTAATCCATAATATAATTTTTTTTATCTATTTTCCAAATTAATTCCCATTTCTGGGATTGATATAATAATCACAAAGGAGTATTCTAATTGAAAATTTATTATTATTTAAATGTATTTGTCCTTTTCTTCTCTGGATCTCTAATCACTAAGCTCTTTCATTTGTTAATATTTTAATAAAATGAAAAAAACAAGTCAAATGACTCGCCTTTTATTTGTGAAACTTGGTGACATTTGGGCTGCAAATAGAGACCTTCATCAGCCTCGATTGCTTATTCAAATGCTTGTCATAAATAATAATGATTAGCAGCATTCACATCAAGAATGTATATATAAACTGATGACAAAGGACTGGTGTTCTTGGCAGGTGGTCACAAATCATTAATAAAAGAGAACAATTAATGCTGATGGTTGATCAAGGCCTATAATTGGGACCGAAACGTCCCCACGTTAAAATAATAAAAGGCGATTCATATTTTTATTTATTTTCAACTTATATAAGAACAATAACATCTCAACCTTAATTTTAATAAAATCTATTCTAAATATAAACTTTATCGTTTCTGTCATCGTCAGAATATTAATTCCTTGAATTGGTTTTTTCTCAAACTCTCATTTCAAAATTTTGATAAAGAAATTCTTGATTATATCCAAGAATTAACATGTTTATGACTGATAATCACTTTAATCGTCAATAATAATAGGCATATTATGAATTTATTTTAAACATCATGCTAGATGCTTAAAGAAGAAAGATCCATACCGGTATATACAGTGGCGTAACATACGTCCCCGCCGCAGACCCCGCGATGCGGGGGGGGGGGCCCGGACCTTGGGGGTCTTATTTTGACTTCCAATTTTCTCAATGCTATTCTACTTTTTCTATTATGCACTCTGTGGCTTGGTACTTCTTCGGCACAATTAAGAGTGTATCGTTTTTTAACGATTTTGCCTATTATTGAGGCACTACGTAATTAAAATAATTTCCTTCCAAAAAAATAAAATAATTAATATTTTTTAACGAAATCAGTTGTTTATCTTTTTTTATAAACTACAGCTAATCTTTTACTTTTAAATAAAATTATTCTCCTAGAATAAATTTCAATTTTCAAATATTATTCATAACAGAGCAATTTTCCTAATTGAATTAGTTTTACATATTTTATAATTGGATTATATCGTCATAGATGATATAGAGAGATAGGAAAGAGGAGCTGTAACTCAATTTAGACCATCTTACGTTACGTATATCTAATGGAATTTATTATTAAAGAGATTTTCTAATAATATGCATTATATTCAAATTTATTGAACCAAACATCTTGGTTTTAATAAAATTTAGCTTACCTAAATCTAGATCTTCTCTTTATAACATATATTTTTTAATTGATGTATTTTATACACTAAACTTTGAAAGTAAATATTTCCTTTTTACTTTCTCTTACCTATGTATATATGTAATATATATATAGAGAGAAAGTATTGGTTTCATGTCAAAAATTCGATGTCGAGATTTTGATGGATCTTCACGTTTTGAGGTCCCCTGAATCCAAAAAAGTGGTTTTCGCGACATGGTCTGTCTGTGTGTGGGGGTGGGTGTGTGTGTGTGTGGGTGTGTGTGTGTTCAATTTTAAGCATGAAGGAATTGAGCTAGGAGGTTGAAATTTTATATTTAAGTTAAATACCCCCGGGACCGGAAAAATAAGCTTTTAATCAAAATTGGCCAAAGAGTACTAGTACTTTACTGATGTACTTTTTCAGTTTTTTTCGATTTTCTCAAAATTCGCTCTAACGATTTTGATTAAAATTCAAAAATCAATTATTTTTTAGATGCTCTTTCAAATGTATATTCTCGTTTTGCCCTCAAAATTGTTTGAAGCACACTTTACTCTTGTGTTTCATAGGAAAGATAGGAGAAATGGTTGCCATGGTAACAAAATATAAATATTTTCCCATACTTATAAATTTTACATCTGAATTCAAATATTCCTTACTGCCGGGAACTAAATCTATGTCGACACAAAAAATCTGGTGTGACAAGCACAGTACACAACTTTCGATTACCGAAGGTAAGAGAAAGTTGTGTGCTGTGCGCCAGTCACACCAGATTTTTTTTTTTAGCTATTAAGTTTCCTCCTGACTTTTTGTCACGTTCCTAGAGCCAATTTCTTTAACCATGGTCAAATAACTAGCCCTTAAATAAGCGATAGCGAGATTGCATTGATTGAAAGGCCTAATTTGTTATAATAATTTTTATGTTGTGGTATTTACATTTGTATTTATGCTTGTTTCAGCTCATAAGTCTAATGATGGCATTATATAATTAAAGCTAATATTTTTTCTTTTGTTGGGATTTTCATTCGAGAGGTTATCTATTTGGCTGACATTCTCTCCTTCTATTAATCTGGCTACTTTTCTTTAACTACAGCACTTGCTGTCCCGGGGGGGGCAGAGGGGTCCGGCTCCCCCCCCCCCCCCCCCTTCCCCATTGGACAGATAAAGATTTATTTATTATTAATTTATATTTTAAAACTAAACAAAAAAATTATAAATTTTTCATATCTCAGGATAGCTAAAAACGCAAATTTCATTACCTAATTTTCAAAAATTTTTCCATATTATAACCAGCAAATTAATTTATTTTAATTTAATTTAATTCCAATTCTAATGTCTCAATATTATTTTTTACTTTCTCTTACCTATGTATATATGTAATATATATATAGAAAGTATTGGATTCATGTCAAAAATTCGATGTCGAGATTTTGATGGATCTTCACGTTTTGAGGTCCCCTGAATCCAAAAAAGTGGTTTTTGCGACATGGTCTGTCTGTGTGTCTGTCTGTCTGTGAACAAAATATCTCAAGAACGAAAAGAGCTAGGAGGTTGAAATTTTATATTTAAGTTAGACACCCCCATGGGACGTGACACGAAGCTTTTGAACAAAATCGACCAAAAAGTACTAGTACTTTACTGATGCACTTTTTCAGTTTTTTTCGATTTTCTCAAAATTTGCTCCGATTTTTTTAAAATTCATATATCAACTATTTTTTAGTTGCTCTTTAAAATGAATATTCTCATTTTGTGATTGAAATCTTCTGAAGACCACTTTACTCTTGTTCTCCATAGAAAAGATAGGAGAAATGGTTGCCATGGTAACAAAATATAAACATTTTGCCATACTTATAAATTTTACATCTTGAAAATCGAATGTACCGTACTGTCGGAAACTAAATACATGTCGACACAAAAAATCTGGTGTGACAAGCACAGTACACAACTTTCGATTACCGAAGGTAAGAGAAAGTTGTGTGCTGTGCGCCAGTCACACCAGATTTTTTATTTAATGAATTAAACCAATTACGTGTTAATTAATAATTGTTAAACCAAAAATTTCTCGTAGTCATTTGGTGTGTGTGCGTGTGAACCCTTTCCCCATCATCAACCATCTTCAACGGCAATTTGGCAACGGGAAACGAAAATTTAACATAACTGGCACTCAACCTGGAGCCAACTGAAAAATATCTGTTATAATATGAGATTACAATTTTGAAAAATAACCATACGGTAGTTTATTTCAAGCAGTCAACATTTAAAATGCAAGTTTGAAACTAGGGTGTTATGGAAAACTAAATAGGCCTATATCTTTACACAATAAATCTAGTGCGACAAGCACAGTACACATCAGAAGAGTAAGAGAAAATTGTGTAGTGTGCGACCAGTCACACCCGATTTTTATAATTGATAACCGCGTACAAATATTTTATAAATATAAACGACAAAAAATGTATGAAATAAAATATTATTAATAGAAAAAACAAACACTAATTAAACAAAAACAGTTCACTTTTTACTTTCTCTTACCCTATATATGAAATATATAGAGAGAGAAAGTATTGCGATCATGTCAAAAATTCGATGTCGAGATTTTGATGGATATTCATGTTTTGAGGTCCCATGAGTCCAAAAAAGTGGGTCCCGCAAATTGGTCTGTGTGTGTGTGTGTCTGTGAACAAAATATCTCAAGAACGAAAAGAACTAGGAGGTTGAAATTTTATATTTAAGTTTGGCACCCCATGGGACGTGACACGAAGCTTTTGAACAAAATCGGCCAAAGAGTACTAGTACTTTACTGATGCATTTTTTCAGTTTTTTTTCAATTTTCTCTAAATTCGCTCCAACGATTTTTTTTTTTAATTCAAAAATCAATTATTTTTTAGATTCTCTTTAAAATGTATATTCTCATTTTGTCATTGAAATCTTCTGAAGACCAATTTACTCTTGTACTCCATAGAAAAGATAGAAGAAATAGTTGCCATGGTATCAAAATATAAATATTTTCACATATAAATTTTACATCTTGAAAATCGAATGTACCGTACTGTCGGAAACTAAATACATGTCGACACAAAAAATCTGGTGAGACAAGCACAGTACACAACTTTCGATTACCGAAGGTAAGAGAAAGTTGTGTGCTGTGCGCCAGTCACACCAGATTTTTTATATTATAAAATCTTTTTAAGAAAATACAATATTTCATGCACTGTTAACCATCTAATTGTATTATCTATCAAATTGAATGAAGTAAATGGAGCTGAAATCAATGTATTAATGTCCAGTGCCATTGGAGGATAATCCCCTTGGACTCTCTCCCTCTCTCTCTCTCGCACTCTCATTCTCTCTCACTCTATCCATCTCTTATTATCAAGTTATTTTCAACTGTGAGTTTTAGATGGTAATATCCGGGCATTCAGATTCATATCCTCTGAAATTACCCCTGACTGTCCTGTCTTTCATATCTCTCTCGCTCTCTGGGTATTTCTATGCCCCATGAGAGACAAGTCTCTTTGAATGCATTCAAATAAATGGACAGGAAATGGATATGATGTGTATCAGGCAAATAATTGTGCCACCATTTTCTTTTTTCTCTTTCATATTTTATTAATTCAGCTTGAATTTTGTATTTTTTTATTACATTCTCTTACCTATATTGTTAATATATAGGAAGAAAGTAATGAATAGATGTCAAAATACTTTCGCTCTATATATTCCATATATAGGGTAAGAGAAAATAAAAATTTGCCTCATTTCAAATTTGGAGTTTGGATTTTTGTCCGTCACTAATTAAGGATTCTTATTCAGTGGTTTCTTTTGAGAATTACTTAAAATATTTATTATAAGTTTTCAATTTGTATTAATTATTTATTAAAAATATAAATACTGAACAACGTTTCGACTACTTTTTCTGCAGCCGTTTTCAATTACTGCGCTCCAATTCAAATGAACTCCCATAATAATAATAGAAACCAAAAAGTTTTAATAAACATATTCGTGATAAATTTAAATATTTGTTAAACCATTCGAAATTAAGTTAAACTGATTATGGTTTCAACCAGAACCGAAACGTCAAAGGATTATTTTTTTTTTAGTTAGATAATTTTTCTGGTTAAGTTCTTCTTCCATAAAACTCATTTTCTCTCAGGGGTCATATCTTTTGAGTACGTGGAGAGTGACCGCGAATTACCCAAACTAAGGATGGCAATATTCTCTCCTTATACCAGCCTTTACCCCCCCCCATCAGTTCTCGAATAACTCCTTATTTATTATTATCCTGATTTACAGAAACTCGTTCATGTTTGTTTGCTGAAAGGTAGACAACCCAAATAACAAACGAACATATGGTTTTTCGATAGATTTCTCAAGAGCATACAAGACAATATTGTTTCTCTCTCTAGGTTGCACCCGTGATCCATTAATGGAGCAAATTTGCTCTGGAACAATTAATTGAAAAATTCATTCCAGTGTTTCATTTCAGTTCCCAATCAAAAACGACCCGCTCATTTTATGGGTTATTATTATTGTTAACTAAGGCTGAACGCACACCAATTGAGCAAAAACGTTTTCTAACAAAAAGGTTTTTGCCTAAAACTGTTTTTTTTTCAATGCTTTTCTATGGGTCACCGCACACCGAGGAGACAAAACACAATTGGACATGATTCGACATCATTGATCAAAATGTTTTTCATTTTTCCTAATCGGTGTGCGTTGGCTTTGAGCAAAACGTTTTATCCAAGAGCGGTTTGATCTTGGACAAAATGTTCTGCCATTGAGCAAAAAATGCCAGCGCACACCAATTAGGCAAAAATGCTCAATGACAAAACTTTTTGTCCAATGGCAAAACATTTTGTTCAATCGCAAAACATTTTAACTAATTGGTGTGCGTTGGCATTGAGCAAAACGTTTTGATCTTGGAGAAAACGTTTTGTCCAAGAGCGTTTTGCTCAATTGATGTGCGTTCTGCCTAAAAGTTTGTTTTTTAATTTCTTATCAGTTAGAAATTTGTTAGGTTGTTTGTTTATGTTTTAGTTGCAAAATAATTCGTATAATCTCTTACTATCTTTATAATATACTCATTTACATTTTTTTTTATTAATAATTAAAATTCTTAGGGAAAAAATTATACTAACAACAATAACATTATGATTCCTATATAATAAAGGAATACTCAAAAAGAGAAAGAGATTAAAAACTAAGATAAATGATTTGTATTAAGAAGTTTGAAATTTAAATCGTGATTTCCACAAAATTTACCTTTTGTGGGTTGCCGCTTTCCTGCATAACTACCTTCATTAGCGAAATTAGCTATAAAATACTTTACTAAAGCCTAAAATTAAGTTTCATTTAGGTAATTAAGGAAATCATTTAATAGGCATTCAAGTAAAATCATAAAATTATTACGATATTCCATGAAAACATTTCGGGATTTTAATTTTTAATCTACCCTTGAAAAATGGAATTGTTTTTTAGATTAATAAAAAAAGTAAGAGGAGAGAAATTTGAATTTAATATCCCCCCTCTTCTGTCTTCGCCTGATTATTCCCGCAGTAAGGGGTCGGCGTATTTCCCTTCTACCCCCGCGTTTTTGGGACCGAAAGAAATAGGACAGGCCGGCCCGTCGTACGGTCTGACGTCTGTTTAAAAGAGGAACGAAGTGACAGACATACAAAGAACTGAAGGACTGTCTGTCCCTGCTCGGGCAGCTCGTGGTCGCCATCCACGTTATACATGTATTATCAAAATTTTTTCATTCCTACTTCCCTCAAAAAAAAAAAAAAAAAAAAAAAAAAAAAAAAAAAAAAATTATAAAATATTATTTTCATTTCTATAAAACCATGTGTAATAAGGAACAATATTTTCATCTTTGAGAAAATATTTTTTTTTTTAATTTTGTAAATCATTGCCTCGGGTCTATTTTTCTCACTATAATATTCTCTAATATGTCTTTTTAACCAAGTTGAGTATGGGGGTTTAAAAGGGTGGACGTGAAGAACATGGGGCATTGGGGAACGTGGGGTGGATGCACACCTGCTGCTCCCTCGGGAACCTGATGAGCGCGTCATCGCGCTCCTTAACAGAGACAAATAGTCGCCGGGATTTATGAAAAAAATCTCGACCGAGGACAATGTTATTTAATTATATATTTGATAAAGAGTGTGTAAATACAATAAAAAGCAATACAGTACCTATACGGGAAAATAGTTAAATCATCAAAAGAATTCCTATTCGTTTATTTTTTATATATTTCAAGCTTAATATAAAATAAAATAAATTCTTCTTCTTCTTCTTCTTCTTCTTCTGTCAACGCCATTATTAATCCCGCGGTGCGGGGTCGGCGTACCTCACCCTTTTCTCTCCAACCCTACCGTGCGTTTTTGCGACTGAAAGAAATAGGACAGGCCGGCCCGTCGCACGGTCTGACTCCTGTTCAAAAGAGAAAGGAAGAGACAGACATACAAAGAACTGAAGGACTGCCTGTCCCAGCTCGGCAAGCTCGTGGTCGCCATCCACATACCCACAAGATGTGGGCCCCTGAGCGAGTACATCAGTAAAGTACTAGTACTTTTTGGCCGATTTTAATCAAAAGCTTATTTTTTACGCTCCAGGGGGTTAGACACTCCGTCTAACGTAAATATAAAATTTCAACTTCGTAGCTCAATTCTTTCATGCTTAAATTTGAACACAGACAGACCATTTTGCGAAAACCACCTTTTTGGATTCAGGCAACCTCAAAATGTGTATATTAGGGTGGGCTGGAAAAAACCCATTTTTTTATTTCAAAGTTGTAATAGAGCGGAAAAGTTGCGAATTTTATAGGCCTAAAAAAAGAAAAAAAATTTGACATCTTCCGGTCACGCAAAGGGCCTAAAGTTTGACCAAATTTGAAAATAACTTCATTTTAGAGATAATTTTTTTTAATTTTTCAATTAGATGTTTTCTTAATTTAATATATTGTTTTAAACAACAAAAAACAAAATTCTAATTTTGAATTTGAAATCACTATTTTTAAGATTAAGCACATGTTTTTATACGTGTAAGTAACAAAAAAAAAAAAAAAAAAAAAAATCGCTGTAGAACAATGTAATCAAACCTGTTTGAGCACAACGTGTTTATCGCTTGTTCTTCCTTAACATGGCTTATCTAGAATTTCGAAAGGAGATGGATTTTTTTTTTTATATCTCCCCACCTCAATGACAATGAAATGCTGTTTACATAGAAAGTAGCTCGGGAAATGAAAAATTCACAATAAAGAAATACTAAAAAATTTTATCCTATCACTTAATTAGGAAAATTTTAGAATAATAAAATTTATCAATCAATTGTATGCCTGGTCATCAATCACATCAAGTGTATATACGTATTTATATAATGGTCTAAAAATGTATAAAATCCATTATGGTACACTTATAAAGACTTTTTGCCAGCTCTGAGGGTAGTTAAAACATAGAACCGAAGCTTCAGCTATAACAATAATAAATTAAATAAATAAAGACAAATCTATAACTGCAATTTCTCATTTGGGTGGTACCCTCTTTTTTTAAAAAAAGGGACCGACCAGTTGAATATTCAAAAGCACCTGGTCTAAGGAAATTTTCAAAATTCAAGACCAAAATAAGAATTATTATTTTTTTTTTTTAATTTATGGTTTCTTCCAGACCGAGAAAAAATTTCAAAACATATCCTTGGAGATTTCTTAAAAATCATTTCGATGTTTGAAAAACGTCAACAATAAAATTTCAGTTAAATATTTTTCGAGATCTATATAGTTGTGGCCTTCTATACAAAGGGTCGTGGATTCGGATCCCATGCAATCCGAGGATTTTATTTAAGCCATTTGGATACCAAATGCCTCTAATATCTTTGTACAAGTTCTTAAACAACTTACTGGATCACCTCTAGATTGAGCGCGGGAAAGTGTGCCATCTTGGATTTGTGGTCGTGCAAGAGTGAGGATTAGTATTCAATATAGCTCGATTCAGACTTATTTAACATAATTATGAGTATGCCCATGGCACACCGATGTCCCGGAAAGGCTGGAGATCCTGAGTTCGATTCCAGGAGGCCAAGGGGCGCCTACTCATATTCACAATTATGTTAAATAAAATTTCAGTTTGTGTTTCAAACTGTTAGAGGAACCTATTCAAAGAAATTATATATGAATTCAAAATGTGAATTGATATTATATGAATATAACCTCCTCAATTCCAATTATGATCAAGACGTCGTTGCTGATGAGGCCAATTCTCTCTTTTCCTCTTTGGTCTTGATTCATCTATAGAATCTATTTTTATTTCCCTGTCCGTGTTGAATTGGGTGACATTTTCAACACTACTCCTACCACCTCTTCTTCTCCTTCTTTCCTATGTCTTCAGTTGAAGAACGAAAGCGTGAAAAATTACCGCCGGTTTATCTCTAGAGGAGAGACAAGCAGACTAGGGGGGGTGTTTATAGGTCGCCCACCCAAGTGACAAACGACAAAGCGACAGAAATAAATGGAAGTCAGAAACTACCTCAAAGAAAAGAACGTGGCCTCCAAACACGTACGCCTTCACGTTCCACTTGAAAATATCTAATTATTTTTATAAGCGAAATTGCAAAATAAGGACCAAAAAAATGAATCATCATTAAATATTATTTTGACTGTAAATTTAAAAACTTTGAGATCCTTGTTTCCAGAGAAGTAGGTTAAAATATTAAAAAATACAATTTTTTTTGACGTGACAACGTCTTACAAATCATGTTAGAGGGGCATGCACGAAAAAGTTGATTGGCTTGAATAACTCCTCTGTCTTAAGAGGTATAATTATGGGAAATATACGGTTAGAAAGAATGAGTTTTCAGCTAAAGATTTCACCATTTATTTTTTTCTTATCATTTTATTTTACCGCGCTGCGGTAAATTCTAATTTGAAATTTTAAACCCCTGTAGATTCCGAACGACTATTCAGATCAGACTAAATGAGATATCATTTGGTGCAGAAAGATAACCTCTAATAGAATAAATAAAAAAAATCCCGAGTAATTAACTACAAAATTAGTTTTTTTCTCGAAAAAGCTCATTTTTTAGGCAAAAAAATATCGAAAAATAGCCCTATTTATGTAACGCCTAGCTACTTGACAATAAAAGCTACATTAAATCTAAATATAGTTTTAGAAAGAATGGTTCAATGCCCAGAGGTATTTTTTCGTTTTTTTTGATATGACGTCATTTTACCGCATGAGAGCACTCGGCGGGATTTCGTTTTTCGAAATTTTAAACCCCTGTAGATTCCGAACGGCTAATCCGATCAGACTAAATGAGATTCATTTGGTGCAGAAAAAAATCCTCTAATAGAATAAATAAAAAATCCAGAGTAATTAACGCTAAAATTAGTTTTTTTCTCGAAAAACCTCATTTTTTAAGCATAAGTCGCCCTTAATGGATAAAAAAAAAAGCCACACCTGTCATATATTGTTTCAATGATGATGTTTGAACATGTTTATTTATGAAAACAAACTACTAGTAAAAAAAAAAAAACAATACTTTCTCTCTTTATATTTCAATATAGGTAAGAGAAAAAAAATTTTTTGAAATCAAGCAAAAGACGTTGTCACGTTAAAAAGCCACCGGCTGTGTAGAAGACACAGCCAACACCTAATTTTGCTTTTAACTTTCTATCATCATTTTTGTTGCTGATATTTATATTTAACTTCATATCATTAATAAATAACTCGGAATAGTCAAGTCAGATGAATATAATTTTCAATACTTAAAAAAAGCAATAGACCTACCTGCTTAATAGTTATTTTTGAGATAAAAGTTTCGTTTATATTTCTATATTAAACGTTGACCAATTGTTTTTTTTTTTTTTTTTAAGAGTTTGGAAAGGCAACCTTTTTTTACTTTTTTTATATTCATGAACACTTCCACATCCCAAAGAGATATCTCGTCTGAGTTAAAGGCTTATTTCTTTATTCATTAAGCAATAAATTCCTTTTGGGTAATAAGTGGCCAGGGCTGGGTAATAATTTCGCCATGTTAAACAAGAGAGGGAGAGATGTTAAGGCAATTGGATGGCATGATGTCCTCTGAACCTTCCGAATGCCAGTGAATTGTCCCCTGGAGATGAAGAGAGGACCAGAATCAATCAGGAGACCACTTCCACAAGAAATAAACTCTCCAATTGAAATCAAACAGCTCGATACTTTTAGAATTAATTTATTTTTCAAAGGGAAAAAAATATATAGACAAAACCTACCATACAAAAAAAAAGCCAAGAATAAAATAATTGAAATTTTTGTAATTTTACCTTCCCTATATTTTTCCACTTAGGGGTCGTCCACATATTGCATAACGCGTTAGGGGGGGGGAGGTCTGGACAAAATCTTACTAATTGTGACATGGGGGACCCGGGGGTTTCTCTAAGTATGACATAACAATTCAAAGTTGAATTTATAAAATTTTTGAAAAAAATAAAATAAAAAAAAAGTCGAATGATTTCCAATTTAATTATAATTTGTAACCCCAACAACGAAGAATACTTTTTTTATTTGAAAATAGGGCTATGTTTTCAATAAAAGGTTTGTGACTGTAAATTAGTAATTATTGTTTAATTTTGAGAGTTCAGCCAGAGAGGTTTTTTTCGCTGAATAAATAAAAATTCTCAAATTAGAGTCCTTTTGTTCCATTTTAGTATCGACAAAACTAAATAACACTATTCTTGCTTTCTTATCTGTTTTAAATGCTGATCCCAAAATCATGGGACACTCATCCGATATTTTTATTTTCTCACCTTCTAATAGGATCTCTCGCCAGAGATTTGAATTCAAGTTTAATAAATATTCTACAAATGTAATAGTGTCTTCAGGGAGAGTTTGAAAACTTCTTTAAACAAAAGTTATTCTTAATTGAATAGAAAAAAAAAACTTTCTAACTTCTTTTTATTTATTTATTTATTTTCTGAATGGTTTTTGGTTTTCTCTAAAACGTGTCTTTTAACGAATTTAAATGGATTGAGTTTTAAAACTCGACAACAGAATAAATATCCAATTCTAGATCTCTTTATCCATTTGCGTTTTGTTTTGAAATAATTATAATAAATTTGTTGATTTACAATTAAAGGGGGGGGGGTTCAGGAGCGACGTCTAAGCGAACTTAAAAAAAAAAAACTAGACTATTATAAGGAATTTTTCAATGCGGTTTTTAAATTAAATTCATAAAGGATTATTGGGACAGAGAGTTATAATTTTTTTAATGACATAAGAAAATTAAGGAAATTAATTTTTTTGTTATCAAGCAAATACAAAAAAACAATCTGTCCCAATAATAATTTAAATTTTTTTAAATTTAAAAATGAATTTATTGTTATTATTAATCACATATTAATTAAGAAATTTTTAAAATAAGCTTAGATGATTTATTTAAAAATCAACGGTCAAATTAGTTCAGCATTCTTGCAATAGATGGCAGGCTAGTCTAACCGCCGATCGCCTTTTATGCTTTTATAAAAGATACATAATATTATTGTTAAAAGATCAAAGAAAATCAACCAAATGCATTAAATATTATTAGCTACCATTCTGACTTCTCTTGGCAAATTTTTGAATTACTTGAATTTTTTGGGCATACTTTTTATGACACACAACGCCATTTTATCGGATAAACATGCGTAACTCCTTCGCTCCTGTTCCGCTTTAATGACAAATTTTTTAAATAAACAAAAAATATCAAGTATTTTTTTTTTATAAATTTATATTCTACCGAAAGAGGATAAATTTTCTCTCTCTCTCTCTCTCTCGCTAAAGCCTTAAAAGACTACGAGCACAAAACTTGTTCAATTTCAATCCCTCTCGTATCGTGCGGACTAACAAGTTGTTGAAAATTCTTTGAAACGCTTGAACTCGTACGAAAAAAAAATCTCAAGTATTACTTTCTAACGAATGGATTAAATGGCATGTTACAGGTTTTTATTTTTATCTTTATTTCGTCCATTTAACTAAAGGCCAGTGAGTTCATAAAAAAAATTTCAAGAAAATAAAAACAGAGAAAAAATTGGGGAAGAAATAATATTAAATTATAAGAATGATTTTGTTTCTAAATAAAAATAATTTCACCCTTGTCTCGTTCTTCATTGAGGGAGGAAATTGCGACGTCGCATTCATTTGTCCATGTTTATAATTATAATCCAGAACTAATATTTTGTTATGATTAATATTTATATTTACATAGCACAAAAAAACATAGGTACCCCCGGGAGTTGAACCACGGACCTACTGTTTTGTCATTCAAGACTTTAAACGATACCCGTTATTGATCAATGTACATATTGGGGGCATTTGGTATCCAAATGCCTTAAATAAAATTATCGGACTGCTCGGGTCCCGGGTTCGGTATAGAAGGTAGACACGCTACCAACTACTCCAAGCCCCGTGGGCGTTCATTTGGTTGATTTTCATTGTTCTTTTTAACAATACTTTATATTATTATATATTATGTATCATTTATAAGAGCATAAAAATATATGAATATAGTCCAGATATAGGCTAATAGGGAACTGATAAAACCAGGTGCTAGATTACTAGCCTGCCATCTTTTGCAAGAATGCTGAACTAATTTGGCAGTTAATTTTTACTTTCTCTTACCTCTATATATATGTTAATATATATATAGAGAGAGAAGTATTGGTAATATGGTGTGACAGGGCCGGATCTAGGGGGGGGGGGCAGTGGGTGCGTGTGCCCCGGGCGGCAGATATCAGGGGGCGGCAATTAAAGAAAGATTTACTAAAAAGAAGGTAAAATGATATGAATTTTGTATAGATAATTTTAAGGAGGGAGCGGCAAATTAAATTTTGCCCTCCCTTAAAATCTTCTAGTTCCGGCCCTGTGGTGTGACTCGTTGACAGGCACACTATTTTTTCTTAATTTCGGTAATTTAAAGGCGCATTCTGTACTTGTTGGCCAGAATATAAATACAAATCAAATTTTTAAATATTAATATTTAAAATTTTACATTAAAAATAAATTTAAAAAAAAAAGTATTTTTTTCAAATCTCGCTCTCCCTTAAAGGAAATTATTAATTCCTAATATTTCAATTGCTCTGCTCTTTTTCATTCATGGCATATTTTATGAGGCATCACTAATATGATCTGGTGGCAAACAATAAATAAACGCTCTAGATAATCTTCCCTTATCATTCTCCTTGCAAGACTTGTTGCAAAAAATAAAAAAAAACGGAGACTCGTTAATTGATTGAATCGCTCTCAGGTTCAATCTGGTAAATGGAATTATCCCAGAGAGATGAGCTCAGAGGCTCATTTGATCTTCTCTCATCTCCCTTTAAGTGATTTTGCAACCTAAGCAGAACACTAAGAAGAAAGTTGCATGGTGGCGTTGTGCATATTAAATAGAGCCAACTCATGATTTAAGTGTGGTATTTAGGAAATCACAAATGCGTGCTTTAAGACAATTTTAAATACAAGAGATAAATTACTACAGTACAAGCATAATCAAAAGCTAATTTTTTTTTAAATTTTTATACAACGACACGCACACGGAAATTGTTAGAGATAAATAAAAAATGATCTAGAAATAAAGAATAAACTGATAAAAGGTCCAAAAGCACCTCAATCCAAAAAAGAAAAGAAGATAGATCTCAACGATGAAATAAATCTTTTAAAATAAAATCGAAGTCTTCTATATTAAGAGCTGAGATGCCAGACAATAAAAAATGAATGAAAAAAAAAATGAATGGATCAAGATACGCATTCTGAATTAAAAAAAGAGGATAAGAAAAGAAATAATAATATACCTCAAATATTAAATAAAAATGGAATACGAATATTATTTTACTTATTGGTAAATAAATTTTTTTCATCTTTATATTAAGTATTATTTGGAAATGCAATAGAACCTCGCTTAACGAGCACCTCTCATAACGAGTAATTCGTATAACGAGCAAAACAAATAGTAAAAGAATGACTTGCTTAACGAACGACTTTTCGCATAACGAGTACGAAACACGGACACGTCTGTCCAATCAGTTTATAAATTGGCTTTTATATTTAATATTTACGGTCTTTAAAATTTAGTAATTACAATTTACAAAAAAAAATCTGGTGTGACTGGTCGCACAGCACACAACTTTCTCTTACTCTTCGGCAAGAGAAAGTTGTGTTCTGTTCTTGTCACACCAGATTTTTTGTGTGGACATATATTCAGTTTCCGACAGTAAGATACATTTGAATTTCAAGATGTAAAATTTATAAGTATGATATTTAAATTTTGTTACCTCTAGCAACATTGGCGTAGCCAGAAATTTTTTGATGGGGGGGAAGAAAGAAAGAGAAGAAATTTTTCAAAATTTAAGATTATTTTAGGGTTTTTATAATATCATTTTGGTTCGTTTTTTTAGCTAGAGTAAATTATTATATTTTACTTTCTCTTACCCTATGTGAAATACAATTTGTATTAAATATCTATTCATGGCTTGGGTCCCATGGGGGGGGGAGGTTTGAACCCCCAAAACCCCCTGGCTACGCCTATGCCATAGCAACCAATTCTCCTATCTTTCCTATGAAGTACACTAGTAAAGTGGTCTTCAGAAGATTTCAATGGCAAAATGAGAATATACATTTTAAAGAGCATTTAAAAAATAATTGGTTTTTGAATTTTAATCAAAATCCCTAATAGCAAATTTTGAGAAAATCGAAAAAAAGTGAAAAATTGCATCAGTAAAGTACTAGTACTGTTGGGCCGATTTTGTCCAAAAGCTTCGTGTCACGTCCCATGGAGGTACCTAATTTAAATATAAAATTTCAACTTTTAATACTCCCAAAGCAGCATTTAAAGTTTAAATGACTACACTGTTACCTTAGAAGTTAACTTTAAAGTAATTTTTACCAGAGAGCGCAACGCATTTGCCATCGGTATGAGTTACGGATAATTCCCAAAGTAGGGGAATAGGATTGTGGTCTTTTTTACTGCACAAAAACTTTAGCTGGAACGGTAATAATCACGTTACAGATTCGTAATAGGTACATAATGGTTACGTGAAGGTTTGGTAATTTTTCCCAATTAATCGATAGTTGAACCTCGGCTTTCCATTCGTTTATATTCGGAAATTATTTTTAAAGAAATGGCATCATGCAAGTTTATCAAGAAATATGTCTATTTTAATGGTAAAAGAAGATGGCCGAAAAATGTTAAATTTTATTCACAGGCGAAAGAGGACATGGATTGGAAGAAAATACAAACGCTCGAAATTTTTGATAAATATAATGATTATACTTCGAATAAAATTGTGCGCCCTAACAAATATGTAGTTTTACGAATATTTTTTTATAAATGTCAAAATAAATAAAACCAACATTTTCAAAAAAACGGCTAATAATCATGTTTAAGTATTTTGGTAGGAACAAATTTACATAAGTTTGTAAGTATGGTCTTTATTTATCCAAAATTATTGTTTATTTCATTAATTGGGAAGTTAAATAATAATAACCATTATACAATACGACATCTTTATTTAAATATTACTTTAAAGTATTATTTTTCACTTTTAAGTCATTTTGACTATTTTTATAGTAAGAATTCCTTAAAAATAATACTGAAGAGACATTTTTACTCTACAGTGACAAATATTACCTTTTAGTTATTTTTATAAGTTATTTTAGGTTAGACTTACTTATAGGTTATATTAAAGAGGTTTTTTTTTTATGGGAAAATAACTTCAGAAATTACGTCGAAATTTTATCACTTTTACCGTAACAAAGTGGTGGCTGCTACTTGATTTTATTACTTCAAAGTAATTTTTATTTTAAAGTAATATTTGCCACGGTAGCGCTACTAACATTTTTACTTTTGAGTAAAAAACTTATAAGTAAATTCTTTGAGTAAATTTCACCAAATATTTACCTATGAATATTACCATTAGGTAGACAACTTTGAAGTTTAATTTGGTAGTAAAAATAACGTTATTTTTCCTGTGCTATTTACTTTAAAGGGAATTATTACTAAAAAGTTCCATAAATAAGTTTAATTAACTACATTTTCCTTTCCAAAAGTAAAAAAAACTTCTATGCTAGTAATTCTTACGGAAATGCTGCTTGGGCTTAGCTCTTTTCGTTCTTGAGATATTTTGTTCACAGAAACACAGACAGACAGACCATGTTGCAAAAACCACTTTTTTTTGGATTCAGTAGACCTCAAAACGTGTGAGAATGATCATTCTCAATTAATAAGTACATTGGCCCAACTAGCCAAGACATATGGTACATAAATTTACATGTATTGCCCTAAAGACCAACTCCGGGACTTTAAAAATTTTGAACGACTGAAGATGGCTAAATAAATTTCACCCGAAACGTCTCGTTGAATTGTATTTAAATTATTGATATATTGGCTCCTAATTTAAATGAATAAGAACGGGGTCTAGTTAGTCTCAGAAGTTTAAAAGTAACTTACTTCTTCTTGAATCCTTCCTCTATTTGGCTCCTCATTTGTCACATATGTCACACTTACTCACATAAATTTATTAAGTAGGCCTCTGAAACATGGCATCTAAGTAGAGAGGAGAGGAGCGCGGTATATCTCGATGACTAATAATTCAAGTTTCTTTCTTCTCTCCTTTTTTTCAAAAAATAAGCAATGAATGGTGTTTCAAGTAATCCGAGTTTACTCTGAAGTGCTCGCTATATATATATATATATTTTATCCTTTATATTAATTTTTTCTGTTACACACTCAGAGTCGTTCTTATTATTTTAGAAAGGTTTTTATTTTTCCATCTACTGCTAACTTTGAATTGAGATGTATTCAATAAACGTCTATTATACTTAACTCTATTAATTTCCAACATCAATTTGATAATGTTCCCATTTTCAAATTGTTATTTCTTAATGAGCTAATTAAAATTGCAAGTAACAAGTATTGGATTATTTATTAGGGTTTTAACTGAACTATTAAGAAATTTAAGTAGTTAATATTTATTGATAAGTGGTTATATGCAATAGCTTTTTAAAAGATTAATCTATAAATAATAAACATTCTTCTTCATTTAGGTATTAATTTACAAAAATAAAAATAATCAATTGATAATAGAGCTGCGCTATTTGTGTAAAAATAATCAAGCCTTTTCTCTTAGGTGTTTAATTGAAAAGAAGCAAATATGAATTATTGACAAACCAACCAAGGATTGTAAGAGAAAAAAGAATGAAGATCCATTATTACAATATAACCACCTGATGCTTGTGGGGTGGAAATTCAATTTCAAAAATATTGGAAAGAGGGAGAGAGAGGAAAAAAGTCAAGACTCTCTTACTCTCTCTCACTCATTGATTTGAAACAATCTCTAGGAGAAAAAAAAAAGATAGGAAATTGCATCTTTTTCATCTTATTTTATTTTTTTTTTATTCGATTACATTTCTACTTAAATAAATCTTTCTTCTTTATTTCTGGAAACATATTGGATTTTATACTTTTATTTAAAAGCAAATAATGTTCGTATATACTTTACAAGAGAAAAATTTCATATTTTAATATCTTAAATTGAAACAAACAGATTTATAGTACGTAGATATATATTCATTATTTTTAAAGATAATAGGATGAAGAAAAAAAGAACCTTAAAAAATTTTGTGAACTTCAATTTTTACTTTCTATTGCCTAAAGAGAGAAGGTATTGAATTTATGTCAAAAAATCTGGTGTGACTGGCGCACACCTCCGGTAATCGAATGTTGTGTACCCTGCTTGTCACACCAGATTTTTTGTATCGACATATATTTATTTCCGACAGTACGGAACATTTGAATTCAGATGTAATATTTATAAGTATGGGAAAATATTTATATTTTGTTACCATGGCAACCATTTCTCCTATCTTCCCTATGAAATATTATACAAGAATAAAGTGGTCTTCAGAAGTTTCAATTGCAAAATGAGAATATACATTTTAAAGAGCATCTAAAAAATAATTGATTTTTGAATTAAAAAAAAAAATCGTTGGAGCGAATTTTGAGAAAGTCGAAAAAACTGAAAAAGTGCATCAGTAAAGTACTAGTACTCTTTGGTCGATTTTGTTCAAAAGCTTCGTGTCACGTCCCAGGGGGGTGCCTAACTTAAATATAAAATTTCAACCTCCTAGCTCTTTCCGTTCTTGAGATATTTTGTTCACAGACAGACAGACCATGTCGCGAAAACCCCTTTTTTGGATTCAGGGGACCTGATATCCATCAAAAATCTAGACATCGAATTTTTGACATGAATCCAATACTTTCTCTCTATATATATATATTAACATATATATAGAGGTAAGAGAAAGTAATAATGTCATTTGAATTACTCAAAATTTTGAAATAATGTTAAGAAGTTGAAATAAATAATAATGTTCAAATTCTATTCTCATCAAATTTATTAGATATTAAAAGGCTTATGGCTGTTAAAAGTACTCACAGAATCTAAAAGCAGATAGGTTGTCAGACACTGGTAATTAGCATTGGTTGAAAAAATTCTAGCTTTTTCAAACAATTAATTAATTAATACTGGTTTTTAGTGGTGAGTCATTTTAGCTGCCTAACTACTAGGAATCTTTCATAAATAAGGATACGAAATACTTTATTCTTTCCCTATAGTAAGTAAGCTTATTTAAATATTCTTTTTCTTTATCATGGTTGAAATGAAAATTTCAATTATTTTCTCATTATATTCACATTTCTTTATTCATAGTGTTTGTACTTGGTAACTAATCTAAATTAATTAATTGATTGATTAATTAATTCATTGAACTCCCTTGAGAGTTTGCTTGTGGCTCAAAGGCCCCTCAAACCCTTGAGGTTGCCAGATGGCTTTGAAATTACCTTCCCAGATAATTCCTCAGTCTAGTTAGTAGCAAGTCATTTTCAAAATACTTAAATTATGAATAACAAACATACTTAAAGTTTTGACAAGTAGAAATAGATGACAAAGTATTTTTTGTATTATTTGCATTTAAATTAAATAGAGTTGTATGAATTTGTTATTTCTCTCACCTTCGGGCACTATCTCCCATATAATATCAATAAATTCTTTGATTATAATTCCAATCATGGGCGTACTCAGGATCAAATCTAGGGGGGCATGGTCAGATCATGGTCGTCCAGGGGGGGCAGATCATGGTCGTCCAGATTGTGACATAGCTATTTTTTATATAGACGGGTAAAGCCTTCGAATTAAAGGCCTAAAAACCCTCGAGTCCTAACAAAAAGAATCATTCCCCGTCGCCAACCATCAATTTTGTTTCGTTTCATCACATTATAAACATTTAATTTTTTTTGTTGCTTCTAGGGGGGCAGCTGCCCTCCCTTCCCTCGCTGGGTACGCCCATGATTCCAATATTATTATAATTCCAAATTTATTAATTCTTCTTCTTCTTCTTGCTTCGCCTTAATCCCGGGATCGGTGGTTCGTGGGTTTTTGCGACTGGAAAGGAATAGAACAGGCCGGCCTGTCGCACGGTCTGAAAATATAAAAGTGAAGAGACTGACATGCAAAGAACAGAAGTAGGCCTACTGCCAGTCCCAGCTAGGGCAGCTCTTGGTCGCCATCCACGTACCTACAAGATGTGGGCCCCTGAGCTTCCAAAATTTATTAATTCAAATACCCGAAAACAGTAAGGGTGTGCGACCGGGAGTTGAACCACGGATCCACCAATTTATACTATGTGTGCCCTTACCACTAGACCACAGCACGGCATTCGGGTATATGAATTCACTTAGAAAGCAATTTTGGACATCATGAGTACAAATTGGTGGATCCGTGGTTCAACTCCCGGCAACACACCCTTACTTTTTTCGGGTATTTGAATTAATAAATATTGGAAATATATAAATTTCCTTCGCGGCTAACATATGCGATGTATATAATAGCTTAAATATTAATAAATTTATATAGAGCAAAGCGAGAGTAGATCAAACATTTTGAAATTAATCCTAAGAAAATTAATTAATTAACAATACATTTTAGCTTAATGTAAAGCCTTATAATTAATTCATTTGCAAAAAGCAGTAGACGTTTTAATTTATTAATTATAGATTGAATTTAAATGGCTTTATTTGATATATTATAATTAGGTAAATTAAAAACGCCTGGTGATAATCTTCAAAATATTATTTAATAATATAATAGCAATAAATAATAGGAAAATTAAATCCAAGATAGATAACACAAGGTTTTTTGTTTCAATAATTTATTTATTATATAAAAATAAAGTATTAAATAAATAAATAAATTATTCAAACAAAAAACCTTGTGTTTTCTTATTTGAATTTAATTCTCCTATTAATGTTTCAACTAGAGCCAGCGGTTACCAGTTTAAAATTAAGGAATAAATAATATTTTGAAACATTTCATCTGGTATTTTTAATTATTAAACAACACCTTATAAAGATAAATATTTGGTGAAAATACACATTAACTTCAATTTAATACATATTTTTACTTTCTCTTACCTCTATATATATGTTAATATATAGAGAAAGTATTGGATTCATGTCAAAAATTAGATGTCGAGATTTTGATGGATCTTCACATTTTGGGTCCCCTGAATCCAAAAAAGTGGTTTTCGCGACATGGTCTGTCTGTGGGTGTGTGGGTGGGTGTGTGTTCAATTTTAAGCATGAAGGAATTGAGCTATGAGGCCCAAATTTTATATATAAGTTAAACACCCCACGGGACCGGAAAAATAAGCTTTTAATCAAAATCGGCCAAAGAGTACTAGTACTTTACTGATGTACTTTTTCAGTTTTTTTCGATTTTCTCAAAATTCGCTCTAACGATTTTAATTTAAATTCAAAAATCAATTATTTTTTAGATGCTCTTTCAAATGTATATTCTCGTTTTGCCCTCAAAATTGTTTGAAGCACACTTTACTCTTGTGCTTCATAGGAAAGATAGAAGAAATGGTTGCCATGGTAACAAAATATAAATATTTTCACATATAAATTTTACATCTTGAAAATCGAATGTACCGTGCTGTTGGAAACTAAATACATGTCGACACAAAAAATCTGGTGTGACAAGCACAGTACACAACTTTCGATTACCGAAGGTAAGAGAAAGTTGTGTGCTGTGCGATCAGTCACACCAGATTTTTTTCTTTTGGTTCCATCTTTTAAACACTAATGTGATTTTAATAGAGAGCAGAAAGCGAATTGTAATTAAGGACTAGTTGAATAGAAGTAGTAAATTGTCATTAGTGCAATGTATATTATGAATTAAAAAAAAAAAAAAATTTTTTAGCCTATTAGTTAAATCAGTTTACCCATATTACAAAGTTAAAATAAAAAATCTCATTGCTTCATAAATACGTACTCTATCTTCAAATACGAATATAGGGCAGAGAAAATTGAATTAAAAACTTACTTTATTTTCATCCGAATGTCTAACTCGTATTCAAAGGATAACTAATAAATTATATTTTATAAAATTTTATACCTATCTTCGAGTTTAATTAAATTATAACTTTATTTTCTGTGATAATGATGACGGTAAAGATGCATCAGCAGGATATTAACTTGACATTACCAAACTCACATAGGAACATTAATTTATCCCTTAAAGGACAACCGTTTAGTTTAGTAGTTTATTAAAGCATTTGATGTTCTTGATGGGATTATTATGAAATAATAAAATATTTTTAACTTTTTAATTTAAAAATGGAAAATTAATTGCTTTACAAGATTATTAATAGGGTGGTAGGGGGATGGTACATACACGTACCGAATTTTCATTTAAATTTATATCTCTTCAGGATTAACTTGACATTGTATCAAAATGAATGTCAACTTAAAAAGCTTCAATATCTGCATTGTATATACATATATATTTATGTAGTCTATTGCTTAGATACCTTTGGCCCGTTTGTCTTCTCTTACAAATGAAGAAGAATATTTTGAATACTTTGAATTTTATTTAGGCAAAAAAAATACGAAATATTTCAAATTTTATACACAATAAGAATCCTAAATAAATATAAAATTTTATAAGAATTGGAAAATTTTTATTTAAATGTGTAAAAAGTACAAAGGGGCCCCGACCCCCTTTTGAATCGAAATTAACATGCAATCCCCAAAAGGATTTAACATTGGCTCTATGGAAGTGCTGGAAAATGAATTTGAAAAATCTGAAATACTTCATTAAAGTGAACATCAAACAATTTCCACGAAAAATTTTACTGATATTCTTTTTAAAGGGCATATAAAAAATAGTTTATGTATGAATTTTATTCAAAAAAAAAAAAAAAAAAAAAAAAAAAAAAATATTTTTTGTTGATAATAGAAGTGGCTGTTCAGCAATTAGAATGTTGAAGGAAGAGAGGATGTCAGCCAAAAAAGGGGAGCCTCTATCGAATAAAAATCTCCAATCAGAAAACGTTTCGGGTTTAATTAGATAAAACCATCATCAGTTCTTTAGAGCTGAAATGAGCATAAATAATAATGTAGTAATGTATATTTGTCCATCTTAAATAATGTAGACGCCCAGATGTAAATATTATAAAAATTGTTTATAACTTTATTTGTAATTTGAAAATATATTATAAATTAATTTATAAAATTGTCATTTGCAAATAAATAATATGTTTTCAAATAGGTCAAAGGCACGCTTTTGTGAGATTTCGTTTTTATTAAGATGTATTTTGGGTCAATGTACTGAGGGTTCATTGCTTCCCAGGTATTTATCTTATAATAACTGTATTTGATAATTAAATTTTATATACATTTGAGACTTGGCCGTGTTGACTGATGAGCATCTGACAACTGATATGCAAATTTTGTATATTTTTTATATAATTTTGTATATGTTTATATATAACAACTCTATCTGCATCTCAATGGTGTGCATATTGAGATTGCCAATAATGTAAGATCTGATGTTTTTTATAATTTAAAAAATATTTTATGTTGTTGTATTACAATTATTATTTATGCTCATTTCAGCTCTAAAGAACTGATGATGGTTTTATCTAATTAAACCCTAAACGTTTTCTGATTGGAGATTTTTATTCGATAGAGGCTCCTTTTTTGGCTGACATCCTCTCTTCCTTCAACATTCAAATTATTTTTTGTCTCTCCTTTTATATGAAGTACAAGAGTAAAGTGTGCTTCAAAAGATTCCTAGGGGAAAATGAAAATATACATTTGAAAGAGCGTGTAAAAAATAATATATTTATTAATTTTAAACAAAATCGTTGGAACCAATTTTGAGAAAATCGAAAAAAATCGAAAAAGTACATCTTTAAAGTACTAGTCCTTTTTGGCCGATTTTGTTCAAAAGCTTATTTTCATGACTCGGGGGTGATTCCTAACTTAAATATAAAATTTCATCCTCGTGGCTCATTTCCTTCAAGCTTAAAATGTCCTCACAGACCAATTTACGGGACCCACTTTTTTGTATAACATGTATATCTATCAAAATCTCGCCATCAAATTTTTGACATGATCGGAATGCTTTCTATGGCCCTCGGGTCTGTCATTCAAAAATTTTCACAAAAAAGACACGAGGGTTTATGTGCTACTCTCTATGGGAATTTCAAAGAGACAAAGACTAGTCATAAGCGGGTCGTGAGGCTGGTGTTTATAACATTTAACACGATTTTCTTTGAAAAATAGTTGCCATTTTTGCCATGGTAAAAAAATATAATTTTTCCATGTTTGTAAATTTTACATGAATTTTAATATAATGGTGGAAACTAAGTATATATCGACCAAAAAAATTCTAGTGTGAGAAGCACAGAATAACTTTCAATTACCGAGGATAAGAGAAAGTTGTGTGCTGTGCGTTAAGTCACACCAGATCTGGTCTTACAGCACATAACACAACTTTCAATTACCGAAAGTAAGAGAAAGTTGTGTGCTGTGCGTTAAGTCACACCAGATTTTATTTTTATTAACTATTAGAATTATCTATCTCTTCTCCTCCGCCCCCTCCTCCTCTCTCATTCTCCCTCTCTTTACTCTTTGTTCCCCTCTTACTAATTAGCCAATCAGATGTCTTGGCGCCAGAATTCGCCTTCTTAATAAGCAAGACCTGAGACCTGCAGAGGTCAGTAGTGAGGAAGACCTTGTCTAGTGTTAATCCACGATGCTCTTCGTAAGAAAACCGAAGCGTTCTCATTCGCTTGGCAGCCATCGTGGTCGCCGGCCACCACGACCTCTCTCTCCTCATTGATCATCGTTTTTACTTAGGTATTTCAATTCAAAATTAATAATTATTCATTCATTATTCTCTTTAAAGGCTAAATATTCATAATTAATAATAAAATTAAAAAATTTCACAATATAAGTGTTGATACTGGGCTAGCCCTTGACTAGTGTTAATCCACGTTGATTGCATGCATCGTTTCATCTTTTTGTTCTCGGACTTGTCTATTTTCCTGGGAATTTTATTTTATTCTTTACTGAAGGCAAAAATTTTTCGTATACTATTAAACTGTTGATATGCAGCGTACCACTGCTCTGAATTAATAAATTTATTTTGTGTTGTTTGTCACATTGACTTCAATTAGTAATCCCTCTCTCAATAATTAAAGTCAAAGAATATTAAAGTTTTTTTTTTTTTTTTTTTTTCTTTTCTTTCTTTTCTTTTTTTTTTTAAACATTCACACTTTTTTCTCATTCACACTCACAATCACACACACATTCACACAGTCTTTTCGGCAACTTAGGCCATTTAAGACTTTAGACGATAACCGTTATTTATTATTATACATATTGGGGTCCAGGCATTCTTATATAAGCCATTTGTTTTTTTTTTTTTTTTTTTTTAATTATTATTATTATTAATAAACTCTCACTTTTTCCCATTCACACTCCCAATCACACACGCATACACACAGTCTTTTCGACAACTGAGGCCATTTAAGACTTTAAACGATACTCGTTATTTGTAAATATATCTATTGGGGGTCCAGGCATTCTTATTTAAAGCCATTTGATATCCAAATCTCTTAAATAATAGGACTGCCTGGGATCCGAACCCTCGACCCTTGGTATACAAGGCAGGCGTGCTACCAACTACGCCAAGCTCGAGGGCACTATTAAAGTTATTTTTTTATAAAATTTAAAATCTTTATTTTGTTAATAGTCAAGTGATTTTTCTATTCTTTTCTTATGGATTCTTGAATGGACTATTCTGGTAGTCTTAGCCAGGCACACTAACAGGTCCATACCTGTTCATCTAAGCCTAACCACTCGTATTACTATATAAGCAAAAACGTGTGTGTAGAATGATATATTTAATTCCTTTGTTTTTTAAGCGATCTTGAGGAAATTTAAAATACAATATCGGCAGCCAATGAGATAAATAATAATAATAAAAATCTGGTGTGACTGATCGTGTTCTGTGCTTGTTACACCAGATTTTTTGTGTCGACATATAATTACAATAGTTTCCGACAGTACGGTACATTTGAATTCAAGATGTAATAAAATTTATAAACGGGAAAATATTTATATTTTGTTACCATGGCAACTATTTCTCCTATCTTTTCTATGAAGTACAAGAGTAAAGTGTGCTTTAAACAATTTTGAGAGCAAAATGAAAATATACTCCAAAAAATAATTGTTTTTTGAATTTTAATCCTCCCGCTTTAGGCGGGATTCCCATCTTGCCAAGGGGTTTTGTCTTCCTAGACTCTTCTCCAATTTCTTAATCCAAAATACAAATAAAGCCGAACAAATATTTGGTTCGAGCTCCTTCTGCGTACCCACCGCATTCCCCTTATCATCTTCAATTCACTCATATGGTTTTTACTTTCTCTTACCTCTATATATATGTTAATATATAGAGAGAGAAAGTATTGGTTTCATGTCAAAAATTCGATGTCGAGATTTTGATGGATATACACGTTTTGCGGGCCCTTTAATCCAAAAAAGTGGTTTTCGGGACATGGTCTGTCTGTCTGAAATTTTTTATTTAAGTTAGGCACCTCCCTGGCACGTGACACCAAGCTTTTGAACAAAATCCGTCAAAGATTACTAGCACTTACTTGATGTAGTTTTTCAGTTTTTTTCGATTTTCTCAAAATTCGTCTTAACGATTTTGATTAAAATTCAAAAATCAATTATTTTTTAGATGCTCTTTAAAACGGATATTCTCATTTTGCTCTCAAAATTGTTTTAAGACCACTTTACTTTACTCTTGTACTTCATATATGAGAAATGGTTGCCGTGGTAACAAAATATAAATATTTTCCCATGTTTATAAATTTACATCTTGTATTCCAATATATTGGAGGAAACTAAATATATGTCGACACAAAAAATCTGGTGTGACAAGCACAGAACAGAACTTTCGATTACCGAAGGTAAGGGAAAGTTATGTGCTATGCGATCAGGCACACCAGATTTTTTAATACATACTGGTCTTCCTTATTAAAAAATATATAGGCCACGCAGCAGCCTCTTATCTTAAAAAAAATATTTAATAATCTTTCTATTTAAGGGATTTAATATTGCTTTTTTTCTCTCAATCTAACACATAGATATTCTTTTTATGTCTATAGACATTTATTTATGACCCCTTCTTTATAACATTTACTGACGTGCCCTCGCACACACACATACAAACACTTTCAAGGAGTTTTTCAATTTAATCTAAAATGTCTTTTCACTTTGTTACTGGATCTTCAATTAAAACTAACGCCTTAGAGAATTTTCATGAGTTATATAGGCAGACAATTTTGCGGGATCCACATATTTTGACTCAAAACATATATTTTGATCAAAATTCCAATATCAAATTTTTGACAAATATTACAAATATAGGTAAACATTAAAAAAATAGGTCCAAATGACGGTATTATGTATCGGGGATTCTCTCAGTGAACAAGCGTTGGTGGTTGCAGGGCGTAATCGGGGGGGCGGGGGGGCTCGAGCCCCCCCCCCCCCAAGCGCACGAGCCCTTGGCGCCCCCCGAAACCGGCATAGGCGCCCTACGGCCTCTAAGATATAGCCCAGCGAATGTGATTTTATCATATTCATTGTTTTCTTTTAAAATTATATTACAACTTGAATTCTACTATTTTAAATGAATTTAATTCCAAAAATAATAAATAACGTATATAGAGGCTTTATAATTAAAATTTTTTTTATTTTGCAATATATAAGCCTTAATTTGATGTTTTAAGGCTGTGGAGATTTACTCAGGATTCGTATAAGCCTTAATATTTAATTTTTTGAAATTCAAAATTTTTTTATGCATGAAGAAATTGAGCTATGAGACTGAAATGTTATATTTAAGTTAAACACCCCCGGGACCGTGAAAATAAGCTTTTAATCAAAATCGGCCAAAAATACTAGTATTTTACTGATGTAGTTTTTCAGTTTTTTTCGATTTTCTCAAAATGAAAGGGCTTTTACCAATCTTCAGGCCCGCCCGAGCCCGCCCGGAATTTTTTCAAACACGCCCATTCGGAGATTTAATGAATAATGAAAATCTAGAATTTTTAAATAAAATTTCATTTGATGGTTGTCGAACGTTGATTTAGACTTGTACCCGGTAGTCGTAATTTTTTATGCCTCTAAAGGGTGGTAGTATAAACGAGTGAGGGCTCAATCGGGGTTCGATCCCAGGATCTGATGATTTTATTTAAGCCATTTGGATACCAAATTAAATAAATCTTATATGGCCCCCCGCCCTAAAGGTGGTTAGGTGGGTGGTTGGTGTAATT
The DNA here is from genome assembly GCA_023213315.1 of Euborellia annulipes. Lineage (NCBI taxonomy): Eukaryota > Metazoa > Arthropoda > Insecta > Dermaptera > Anisolabididae > Euborellia > Euborellia annulipes. The sequence continues at coordinate 41,838 of JAKCPI010007984.1, forward strand.
AACTCATACAATGACTAGAGAGAGAATCCTTTCACATGCGGGAATGTCCTTTTATATTACCATGATAACATCACGTAATACGTTATCATAGCAAGTTTTATAAGCAGATAGATTCAAAAATACAAAATTCACATTTTCAATTATTGTCTTAGAGCTAGAAGCCGGATTGAGACAATTTTTTGCTTACTCTTACCCATGTATTGCAAAATATATATATATGGAATATATTAATATATAGAAAGTTTTGGATTCATGTCAAAAATTCGATGTCTAGATTTTGATGGATCTTCACGTTTTGAGGTCCCCTAAATCCAAAAAAGTTTTCGCGCTGGTCTGTCTGTCTGTGTATCCAATTTAAAGCATGAAGGAATTGAGCTAGGTGGTTGAAATTTTATATTAAAGTTAGGTACCCTCCTGGGCATTGGCGTAGCCAGAAATTTTTGATGGGGGGGGGATCAAGAAATTTTTTTCCAAAATTTAAGATTATTTTAGGGTATTTATAAATCATTTTGGTTTGTTTTTTTAGCTAGAGTAAATTATTATATTTTACTTTATCTTACCCTATATGAAATATAATTTTTATTAAATATCTAGTCATGGCTTGGGTCCCATGGGGGGGGTTTGAACCCCCCTGGCTACGCCTATGCTCCTGGGGGAATCTATGATATTAGGGGTTTCCAACTTTGAACAAAAACATTTTTTACTTTATCTTTGGCCTTAAAATATTTTAATTTCAACATAATAAATTTTAAAATGAGTATTTTTTTCGTCTAGTAGGTTTAATTTTTAAATGTGTTTACATAATAAAAACAAATGTTTATATATTTTTAATCTCAAGTTAAAAACTTTTTTATATTTTTTAATTAAAAAAAAAAAAAAAAAAAAAAAACTTTAATAAATAAAGTTTTATGACTTCTTTTTTTTAAAGACTTTTATAATCAATGTAACTTAATACTTAAATGTGATTTTGTTTAAGATTTTAGAAAAATAATCGAAATGAATTTGAAAAAGATGAATGACACTCCCCTTAACATGTTTATAAACTTTTTTTTTTTTCTAATTGTAACTTTCAACTTTTGCTATAAAGCCATAACGAGAAAGAGTTCCTTGCCATGTTGGCATCGGGCCTAATTAAATTGCCTTGTCCAAAATGAAAACGGGGGGTTGTGTGGGAGAGGGTTTTTTTGGGCATTCAGGGGGCCGAGAGGAGGCCAGTTCGATTTTATATATGCTTTTTGGCAAGTGTTGTTTGTTAACAAACGACACCATTAAAAAAAAGAATATAATAATAAATTTAAAAAATTTATTCTAATAGAATTATAGAGAGAAAAATATAAAAAAATATTCGGGAGTGGACTCCCTTTGATTAAAACTATTCAGTTTTCGAAAAAAACGTATAGGAATAAAAACTATAATGACTTTCGTGTCGAAGAGGCTCAGAAAATAGAATAAAATTTTTTTCATATAAATAGGGATAGCGAATAGCAGCCAGGAAAATTCAAATCTGACAAAAACTAGATCAATTTTTATTTGATTTGAATTTTCCTGGCTGCTATTCCCTATCCTTATCAAGTTAAACAGTCATATTCTCCATTATTTTCATATAAATTTTATTATAAAAATGGAGACTTTATTTTGTCCAACTCAGCGCTTAATTTTCTTTGACAAGAAACCACTACGTTGAAGCTATCAAATTACTCTCTTGTCCAGTTTCAATTTAAAATAAAAAGTATTTATCGTAATACGACAAAATAAATTACTAATTTTAAAAACGTGTTTTTGAAAGTATCACTAACGGTTGACATATTTATTACAATTTTCTAAAGAAACAAATAGCAATTTTCATTTAATTATCACGTTGCTTATTTAAGAAAGCGGGATCACATACACATTCAGACACAAACAAAAAATGCTTCTTTTTTTTGTCTCAAAACATCATATAAAATTTCAAGAAAATCTTTTAATTTTATCTTCTAGCAATTTCCCCCAACCGGGCATTGAAATTTATTCTAATGTTTTATGAATTGATTCTTATTATATAGAGATTTCGCTGTATTCTAAACACCAAACAGAATTTGGTGGTGAGTTTTTGTTAATATTCTGAAAAAATAAGATTTAAACTTTCGACCATTGGTTCTCGTTGAAACATTTTGTAAATTAAAATTAAATATACAAATTAAACACTAGGTTATTTGTTTCAAAGGTTTTATTAATTAAAAAATTAACACTTGATACGTATTTCGACAATTCCTTGTCATCATCAGAAGAGATTACATTCTAATACATCTACTTTCTGTACTACTACTGTATCTACTTTCATGTATTAGAATGTAATCTCTTCTGATGATGACAAGGAATTGTCGAAATACGTATCAAGTGTTAATTTTTTAATTAATAAAACCTTTGAAACAAATAACCTAGTGTTTAATTTGTATATTTAATTTTAATTTCCTTAAAAAATGATCGATATTGGGTGTCTTGCTTGCATTGTAATAATTGTCTAATTTTACAGACCTTCAATGTAACCAAAACCAATGTAAACAGGCATTTTACCTACTATATGGCTAAAAAAGAATAGACTTTAAAGGTTTCACTCATCCTTAATATGACAACAACAGACCTGGAGCAATTCATCCAATATGAACAAAATAAATTTTTGATATCATTTTGCTTTTCGATATTAGCACCATGCGTTTAGAAATGTACCATTTGCAATAATCAATAATTGTTTAGGCCAATTTATTTCATTCAAATAGTGCCAAGTATTTTAATTCAATCACTTTGAAAGGATAAAATACTTATATAACTTATTTATTACTTCCCCTCTTCAAAACAATCTCGACATCGAATTTTTGACATGAATCCAATACTTTCTCTCTCTATATATATATATATATATTAACATATACAGAGGTAAGAGAAAGTAAAAATCAGAGCCTTTGAAGGGGCACTTGCCCTAACTGTCCCTCCCCCAAATGACGCCTCTGACAATAATTCCATTGAAATCTAAAAATAAAAAAAAAGCTTCCATTTATATCCCATATAATATATGGACGTCTTTTGGTTGATTTGACTTGAAAATTTAATTGATATTAGGCTTTTTTATGAACCTAAATTAACTTTTTTTCGTAAATTAATTATTCAGTGTATAATAATGATTAGCAAGAGTATTCTTTCTTAAATCAAACAACAGAATAAATAATTACAATTTAAAATTTAAATTTTTTTTTCTTCTTTTGAAGTAAAAGAAAAAATAAATGAAGACGATTTTGAGTGAAAAGATTTATCTCAATCTCATTCTACCTCCCCCACCCATTCAGGCTCTCTTCTTAAGGCAATTAAGCCTATTTAAAGAAAAAAAAATCCGTTTTTATAATAAGAAAAAAAAACTGTATATTTTGCAAAAGCCGAGAGTTGTTTGGTTGTTAATTAGAATTGTAGCGACTAAATAAGAGAGAGAAAGAGAAAAAAAATAAATTAAGCTTCAATTTTTAAGATTTCTTCAACTTATAATTAGATAAATCAGATCTTGAATATTTTACTTGTTTAAAAAAATAATAATTAAGATTGCTATTAATATACTCGTAAATTAAATATTTCATAGAATAAACATATCAACATCTCAAAAGATATTTTTCAAAATTAGATATTCAAGCTTATATTCTTAAAGAGAGAATAGAGTAATCAAAAAACCTAAAAAACATATTTCTGATCGACATTTCGGACACAAGTCGCAATTGTTAAAATTCACTTGCTGCTACTGCAATTTGTAGATATATTTTTTAAATATATTTCGAGATCTATTTATTTGAAACACATTAATTTTGAACACATTACGAGACTTAACAAGTCATAACTTATTTATTCTGAGTATATATTGAATATTTATGCTAAAGCATTCACCCTACTGCAAATGGAAGCAGAGTTATACCATGGTTAGGCTGGAGATTTCGGGTTCTACATTCCAATTTTTTTACTTTCTCTTACATCTCTATGTATTAATATATGGGGAGGGAAAGTATTGGATTCATGTCAAAAATTCAATGTCGAAATTTTGATGGATATACCCGTTTTGAGGTCCCCTGAATCCAAAAAAGTGGTTTTCTCAACATTGTCTGTCTGTCTGTCGTCTGTATTCAATTTTAAGCATGAAGGAATTGAGGTATGAGGCTGAAATTTTGACGTGACAACGTCTTACAAATCATGTGTCTATAGTGGCATGTTAGAGGGGCATGCACGAAAAAGTTGATTGGCTTGAATAACTCCTCTGTCTTAAGATGTATAATTATGAGAAATATACGGTTAGAAAGAATGAGTTTTCAGCTAAAGATTTCACCATTTATTTTTTCCCTATCATTTTATTTTACCGCGCTGCGGTAAATTCTAATTTGAACCCTGTAGATTCTGAACGGCTAATCAGATCAGACTACATGGGATGTCATTTGGTGCAGAAAGAAAACCTCTAATAGAATAAATAAAAAAGTCCCGAGTAATTAACTTCAAAATTGGTTTTTTTCTCGAAAAACCTCATTTTTTAGGCAAAAAAATATCGAAAAATAGCCCTACTTGTGCAAGCATAGCGACTTGACCATAAAAGCTACATTAAATCTAAATATAGTTTTAGAAAGAGTGGTTCAATACCCCCAGGGCTTTTTTCTTTTTTTTTTGAGGTCATTTTACCGCATGAGAGCACTCGGCGGGATTTCGTTTTTCGAAATTTTATACCCCTGTAGATTCCGAACGGCTAATCAGATCAGACTAAATGAGATGTCATTTAGTGCAGAAAGATAACCTCCTAATAGAATAAATAAAAAAAATCCCGAGTAATTAGCTCTAAAATTGGTTTTTTTTCTCGAAAAACCTAATTTTTTAGGCAAAAAATTTCGAAAAATAGCCCTAATTGTGCAACGCCTAGCTACTTGACCATAAAAGCTACATTAAATCTAAATATAGTTTTAGAAAGAGTGGTTCAATACCCCCAAGGGCTTTTTTCTTTTTTTATTTGAGGTCATTTTACCGCATGAGAGCACTCGGCGGGATTTCGTTTTTCGAAATTTTAAACCCCTGTAGATTCCGAACGGCTAATCAGATCAGACTAAATGAGATGTCATTTAGTGCAGAAAGATAACCTCTAATAGAATAAATAAAAAAATCCCGAGTACTTAACTCCAAAATTATTTTTTTTTTCGAAAAACCTCATTTTTTAAGCATATGTCGTCCTTAATGGATAAAAAAAGCCACACCTGTCATATATTGTTTCAATGAAAATGTTTGAACATGTTTATTTATGAAAACAAACTACTAGTAAAAAAAAAAAAAAAACAATACTTTCTCTCTTTATATTTCAATATATGTAAGAGAAAAAATTTTTTTTTGAAATCACAAAAGACGTTGTCACGTTAAAAAGCCATCAGCGTGTAGAAGAAAGCTAACACCTAATATTTTTAGTTAGGCATCTCCATGGAGCGTGAAAATAAGCTTTTAAACAAATTCGGCCAAATAGTTCTAGTATTTAACTGATACATCTTATTTCATATATGTATTTTTTCGATTTTCTCAAAATTCGCTCCAATGATTTTGATTAAAATTCAAAAATCAATTATTTTTTATATGCTCTTTCAAATGTGTATTCTCATTTTTCTCTCAAAATTTTTTGAAGCACAATTTACTCTTGTACTTTATATGAAAGATAGGAGAAATGACATGGTAACAAAATATAAATATTCTCCCATGTTTATAAATTTTATATCTTGAATTCTAATATATTGGCTGAAACTAAACATATGTCAACACAAACAATCTGGTGCGACCAGTCACAAACTAATTGCCAAAAAAAACTGAGCATTTCTTCAAATCCTTTAAAATAAATTGGATAAAAGAAATCTTTTATTTCGTCTTAATTATACAGTATATGCCTTTAAATTAGGTATTTTCATTTCTTACTCTTGTAGTTATTTTTTTTATTTATTTTAACTTAATTAAATGGCCGTCGGAAAAACCATTTGGCCAATGACAAAGTAAGTGTGTTTCAGATATAGGAACCCGAGAAAAAAAAAATTTTTTAATCGGGGCATAAATCTGACTTATTATTCTCCGAGATCCGTATGCACTGGTTCACAAATTGTAAATGTGACCAGAGATTCTGGTCTCGGTACTTCTAGTTATTTTATTGTATGAAAACTCAGTATAGTAGAATTGGGATTATCTAGGTTCAATAAAACTCCCAGAATAAGACGTTTTGGCCTGAATTTATTTGGCCATCTTCAATTATTGGGAATTATACACATAATGCAAGTGCACATGTGATCAATCCAGGACTGGTCAATAATAAAATTTATTTGCTTCATACAAAATTATGTGACTCCTGTGCCCAAGCTCTGAATCAATTGAATTAGGCCTAGATTGATTAAAACTTTTCTTACGCTGAGTTTTAAACGTATGCTTCATTTGAGATTTTTTTCTTCTCTATCGCTGTCTTTTTTTTTATTCCCTGAGATAAAAAATATCGACCCAAAATACAAACATCTCTGGATATGAGGTCTACAATAAATTTGTCGTATTTGCTCTCCCTCTCCACCTTAAATGACGGCGCCTGTCATTTATCAAATCAATTTGTTTTTATTCTTAAAGGCGTTTATTAAACCTGACATTCTATCACTTTTTTTATTTAAATTTTTTGTTCCCACCTCTTTCTTTTAATATCGGGTCATGTATTTTAAAAATATTTTTGTATATGAGGGGAGGGATATTTAAAAATGAGCTCGGACCCCCTCCGAAAATTTCTATATACGCCCCTGATACACAGATTGACTTCATATTGAAATTTAGCCTTCGTTGCTATTATTTTCTTAAAACGTATTTATTATATAAGCTTAATCTTTACATTCATTATTTCATTGCTTTTTTTAATAGTAATTAAATTAAACATTTTTATCGTTTACGACTAATTTACCCTACATACGCGATTTTTTACTTTCTCTTACCTATGTATATATGTAATATATATATAGAGAGAAAGTATTGGATTCATGTCAAAATTTCGATGTCGAGATTTTGATGGATCTTCACGTTTTGAGGTCCCCTGAATCCAAAAAAGTGGTTTTCGCGACATGGTCTGTCTGTGTGTGTGTGTCTGTCTGTCTGTCTGTGAACAAAATATCTCAAGAACGAAAAGAGCAGAAGGTTGAAATTTTATATTTAAGCTAGGCACCCCCATGGGACGTGACACGAAGCTTTTGAACAAAATCGGCCAAAGAGTACTAGTACTTTACTGATGCACTTTTTCAGTTTTTTTCGATTTTCTCAAAATTCGCTCCAACGATTTTTTTTTTAAATTCAAAAATCAATTATTTTTTAGATGCTCTTTAAAATGTATATTCTCAAAAACATATAACCAAGTATTTATTAATTTAAATAAGCGAAAAATGTAGGTACCGCCGGGAGTTGCACCACGGATCTTGTCGATTTACGCTCAACATGCCCTACTGTTGGACCACAGTACGCACTCGCTTATTTAAATTATGATAGATCGCTGATTTCAGTCTACTCTCTACTAGAGAAACGCCGCTCAAATCAAGCGTTCAGATTTCTCCGCTACTGAGGCGCGATCTAGATGGACGTTTTGAGAAATTAACTCAATTATGCAATTAATAAATAAAGAATTATATATATCATGTGTTGGTCCATGAGGTAATTATGAAAAACATATAACCAAGTATTTATTAATTTAAATAAGCGAAAAATGTAGGTACCGCCGGGAGTTGCACCACGGATCTTGTCGATTTACGCTCAACATGCCCTACTGTTGGACCACAGTACGCACTCGCTTATTTAAATTATGATAGATCACTGATTTCAGTCTACTAGAGAAAGTTGTGTGCTGTGCGCCAGTCACACCAGATTTTTTTATAATTTATAGGGTCTATTGATTTTCTTTCATATAGGAAATTCTTCTTTATTATTTACTTGTAGGCCTATATTAAAAAATGTATGACTGGCGCACAGCACACAACTTTCTCTTACCTTCGATAATCGAAAGTTGTGTTCTGTGCTTGTCACACCAGATTTTTCTTGTCGACATACATTTAGAATTTATAAGTGTGGGAAAATATTTATATTTTGTTACCATCGCAACCATTTCTCTTATCCTTCCTATGAATTACAAGAGTAAAGTGGTCTTCAGAATATTTCAAAGGCAAAATGAGAATATACATTTTAAAGAGCATCTAAAAAATAATTGATTTTTGAATTTTAATCAAAATCGTTGCAGCGAATTTTGAGAAAATCGAAACAAACTGAAAAAGTGCATCAGTAAAGTACTAGTATTTTTTGGCCGATTTATTTTCACACCCTAGGGGGTGCCTAACTTAAATATAAAATTTCAACCTCCTAGCTCTTTTCGTTCTTGAGATATTTTGTTCAGACACATGGACAGACCATGTTGGGAAAACCACTTTTTTGGATTGAAGGGACTTCAAAACGTGTATATCCATCAAAATCTCGACATCGAATTTTTGACATAAATCCAATACCGGTACTTTCTATATATACCAGTATATGTATATTAACATATACGTACAGGTAAGAGAAAGTAAAAAGCGACTTTTCTAAAGAACTTTGCAAGCAAATTCACATCATTCCTCTGTTCCTCTCTCTTTGATTCTTGCTTCGTGATTTATAAGGGAATTTTCTCGCACGGGGCGAATTTATTTAATTTTCTATTCGAAAATTTGTTCCTTTTCAAAAACTTTTTTTTAACACTCACACTCACACAGTCTTTACGGCAACTTGGGTCATTTAAGACTTATAACGATACTCGTATGTTTTTAATATATCTATTTGGGGCCCAGGCATTCTTATTTAAGCCATTTGTAATCCAAATTGGCTTAAATAAAATCTTCGGACTGCCTGGGGTCTGAACTCGTGACCCTCGGTATAGAAGGTTAGCACGCTAGCCCCTACACCAAGTCCGGGGGCTTTCAAAAACTTCTTTTAAAACAAAAAAAATTACTTTATTAATATTTTACAAACATAACTACTCAGGGGTTAATACCTGATGAGAATGTAGGCTGTGTACACGAACATTTGTTCTCTTCCTTTATTGCTACTTTCTCATTTGCATCCAGTTTATTATTCCGACCCCAAAAAAGGAAAATAAATCAAAGAAAAAACGGGAAAAATATTCGTATTTTAATTTACAAAGGAAATTTGAAAATTTTTAACTGATTAATCACAAATTTACATCTAATTAAAGCTTTATTTGCAATATTGCTTTTACTCTTTCGTCTTCTCTTCCTTCTCATTTATTTTCTCTATCGTTTTCTGAATTTAACAGGTAATTTAAAGTCAGTGGCATTTGTATGCAAATGTTTATTTCTCTATCAATATACAGTATATATAAACGTACCCTCTCGTTTAAGGGGAGGAAATTTGCCATATGTCTGTACAAATAAATAGCAAAGGAAAACAATAATACTAAAGTCTTCCCTTAGAACAAATACAAATTTAATTTAGAACTCAAATAGGCTATCTTTGGAAACGAAAATAGGACTGATTCCCTTTCCCCTTAGACCTATCACTTTTTCGTTGTGCTTTCTTTAACAATAGGTAGCCAAAAAATCAGATGTGACTGGTCGCACCAGATTTTTTGTGTAGATATATATTTAGTCTCCGCCGATATAATAGAATTCAAGATGTAAAAATTGTAAACAGGGGAAAATATTTATATTTTTCTACCATGACAACCATTTCTACTATTTTTCCTATGAAGTACAAGATTAAAGTGTGCTTCGAAAGATTTTAACGGCAAAATGAGAATATACATTTGAAACAGCTTCTAAAAAATAATTGATTTATGAATTTTAATCAAAATTATTGGAGCGAATTTTGAGAAAATTGAAAAAACTGAAAAAGTGCATCAGCAAAGTACTAGCACTTTTTAGTTCAAAAACTTCGTGTCACTTCCGAGGGGTACCTACCTTAAATATAAAATTCCAACCTCCTAGCTCTTTTCGATCTTGAGATATTTTGTTCAGAGACACACAGACAGACAGACCATGTTGCGAAAACCACTTTTTTGGACTCAGGTGACCTCAAAACGTGTATATCCATCAAAATCACATCGAATTTTTAACATGAACCACTACTTTCTCTCTATATATACATAGGCAAGAAAAAGTAAAATTAAAGATTTTATCATTTCAAATGGAGCTATATTGTCGTTAAAAATGCAAGCAAAATTAATTAAATAATGATAAATAAGGTTTATAATGTTAGTTATATTTTCTTTTTGGTTTTATAATTTCCCCAAAAAGGTTTAGGTAATAATATTTTTAATTTCTTTTTCTATTGTATAGGCTGGCATAAAGCTGGAGTTGTAATATCTCTGAAACCCCTTTAACTCCTATTTACACTATTATTAATATTGTTATAATAACTCAGAAATATCAAAAAAACATTAATTTTTCAAACAAATAATTTACTTATTCTTTCGACAAGAAAACGCTTTTTAAAATCTACTTCTTGAAACTTTTTGTTTGTCTAAAGAAAGTCAAATATCAACAATAATTTAGAATTAGAAAAAAAAATTTAACAAAAGATACTTAAAACTTATTTAACAAAAAAATATTCGTTTTGAAAAAGTAATTCAGCGAATCATTCACTTGATAGCTGATCTTCAGGTAGTTTCTTTTAAAGAGAAATCCATTCATTTAAGCAAGATTAAGATAATAATGATTGCCAACTGTTTCATATTATTCCAATAATAATATTATTTGAGAAAACAAAGTGAAAATGGAAATGAAATAAAATGAAACGGTGAATCCTCCTGCTGATAGAAATCACCGGGGCGGTGGGGTTCGTTGGCCAAAGCCGCTATTTGGGATAAAGAGGGGGATGGGGGATTTTGGACCAATCGATGCAGCTCTCTTGCGCCAGGGCGGCGAAATTCAGCGCTAGTAGCCTCACCCTGAAATGAATAAATTTATCAAAAAATAAAAATAAAAAATTGAATAAATTTTAGATAATAAATAGTACAAATAAGAGGGGGAAGCTATTAATTAGAAACTAATTATTCAAATAGGTCGAAAGAATGAACAAAGAAGCTAGTTTATATTTCAATTTATTGTCAAACCAGAGCCGACGTTTCGGTAGCATATGGGACCATCTTCAGGGCCAGATTAATGTCTGAAAATATATATCCTCACCAAGTTATATTGAACCAAGGGTGGATAAAAGGGGGGTAAAAGGGTAATTACCCCCCCCCCCCCGAGATTAAAAAAAAACTTTTTTTCGCAAAAAAAATTTATTTTTAATGTAAAATTTTAAATATTAATACTTAAAAATTTGATTTGTATTTATATTCTGGCAAACAAGTACAGAATGCGCTTTTAAATTACCGAAATTAAGAAAAAAATAGTGTGCTGTGCGACCAGTCACACCAGATTACCCCCCCCCCCGAGAAACACCTCTGGATCCGTCTTTGTATTGAGCATACACAATAGTAAATGTCTCAATCATGTTCATGTCCAAAAATTTTTATTTTTCACATACCATGTCAGAGAGTGAATGTCGATGTCATTCATTCACTCTTTGCCCATGGTATGGGAAAAAAAAATTTTTGGATATGAACATGATTGAGACATTTGCTATTGCGTATGCTCAATATAACTTGAGGATCTATATTTTCAAACATTAACCTGGCCTTGAAGATGGTCCAATATGCCACCGAAACTCCGGCCCTGGTTTGACAATAAATTGAAATATAAACTAGCTGCTTTGCTCATACTTTCTACCTATTTGAAAATCTACCTCCTTCAAATATAAACTAATTCTCATATAATATCATTTTCACCTAACGTAACATAGAGCTATAGAAAATTATAAAACCTACGTGTATATTAATTGATTATGATTGATTTATTACACGGATTAATTACATTTTAGATGTCTGTCGTTCAGTGAGTCTGTGAATAGAAATTGCATCCCCACTTCTCCCTTTAGGCTTTTTATTTCATAATAAAAATGAAATGATTATGTTTGAATGATTAATTATTTGGGGGAAAAAAAGATAATAATCATAAAACATTAATTATTTATTTACAATGTTAGAAAAAATTGCTAATCTCTTCTAATCAGGCGATCTAATTTTCAAATTTAAAAAATTATTGATATACTTACTAGTATTAATATATCAAAATATTTTCATTTTAGATTTGATTATTAGTTTTTACTTTCTCTTACCCTATATGGACCCTGTTACGCATTAGTGTGTCAAGCGCCAGCTACTGAGTTTTGAGAAAATTAACATTAAAGTTTTTTGTTTTGATTAGATTATATATAATTTTTTTTGTCAATTGTGCAAGTACCTGGCGCTTGACACACTAATGCGTAACAGAGTCCATATAATAATCAAATAGTAAATTTACGCCAACTATCAAAGCATTTTCTTTTTCTTGATCTCTCGTTTAGTCATGAAATTTAAAGAATCCATCTGATCAATTGATCCCAAATGTAGTTCTTGCACTCATTCATGTTTCCCCATTGGGATAGGAGATTTTGGGGAATGAACAAGAACATTAATGCTCTTAAAGGAGCCTCTTTCATGAAAATGTTTATGTATCCCTAACGTCCATAAAGTGGATAGCTTATAGTTAAAAGAGCAAAATTAAATTCATTTGTTATATTAATACTATAGTTAGCTAATTTACTACATGAAGAAAACCAACTCTTTATTCATTTTACTTTCTCTTACCTATGTAGGCCTATATATGTAATATATATATAGAGAAAAAGTATTGGATTCATGTCAATAATTCGATGTCGAGATTTTGATGGATCTTCATGTTTTGAGGTCCCCTGAATCCAAAAAAGTGGTTTTCGCGACATGGTCTGTCTGTGTGTGGGTGGGTGTGTTCAATTTAAAGCATGAAGGAATTGAGCTACGAGGTTGAAATTTTATATTTAAGTTATACACCCCCCGAGACCAGAAAAAATAAGCTTTTAATCAAAATCGGCCAAAGAGAACTAGTACTTTACTGATGTACTTTTTCAGTTTTTTTCGATTTTCTCAAAATTTGCTCCAACGATTTTTTTTTTTTTAATTCAAAAATCAATTATTTTTTAGATGGTCTTTAAAATGTATATTCTCATTTTGCAATTGAAATCTTCTGAAGACCACTTTACTCTTGTATTTCATAGGGAAGATAGGAGAAATGGTTGCCTTGGTAACAAAATATAAATATTTTTCCATACTTATAAATTTTACATCTGAATTCAAATGTTCCGTACTGTCGGGAACTAAATATATGTCCTTCGGTAATCGAAAGTTGTGTTCTGTGCTTGTCACACCAGATTTTTTACTTTCTCTTACCTCTATATATGGTTGCTATAATAACAAAATTTTTACATTCTCCCATGTTTATAAATTTTACATCTTGATTTTTAATATATCTGCGGAAACTAAAAATATCTCGACACGAAAAATCTGGAGTGACAAGCACAGAACACAACTTTCGATTGCCGAAGGTAAGAGAAAGTTGTGTGCTGTGCGACCAGTCACACCATATTTTTTATATATTTTTTGATTAATAGTTTCTAAGTTTTGATTTTAGAGCAATGAATCGAAATATCAATTAATTTCTCCTCATTCCTATAAATGACAAGAGTAAAGACAAAATGAGAATATGCATTTTAAAGAGCATCTAGCCCCCGAGTTTGGCGTAGTAGGTAGCGTGCCTACCTCCTATACCAAACGTCGCCGGTTCGGACCCAGGCAGTCCGATGATTTTATTTAAGCCATTTGGATACCAGATGACTTAAATAGAAATGCCTGGACCCCTATTATGTGTATATTATCAATAACGTTTATCGTCTAGTCTTAAATGGCCTGAGTTGCCGAAAAGACTATGTGAATGTGTGTATGAGTGTGAGTGTGAATGAGAAAAAAGTGTGACATGTTTTTTTTTTTTAAGAAAAAAAAGAGCATCTAAAAAATAATTTATTTTTGAATTTTAATCAAAATCGTTAAAGTAAATTTTGAGAAATTCGAAAAAAATTTAAAAGGTTTAACTTGTTAGAGCCGTAACCAAGAGAGTCTCATACACATGCAAAAATTAGCTTTCTAGTTTTAGGAAAAATTTTTACTTTACCAAGCTCGTAGTTAAAATAATATTATATCAGTAATTTATTAATCGCAACACAATTTGGTTTTATTTGTTTCAAGTATGTAAGCCGGAAAACATATTTGGTTTCCTATGGGAGAAATCATAACTTTAAGAATTAATAACTCGAAAAGTTATAGGAATTTTGGGACCCGAGTATTTTTCCGGGACTCTCTATAACGTCCTCTATAAGAGTGCAAAATTTTGTTTCAAAATTCCAATGGGAAGTTGGTCAAACAGAGCGTGACAGACGGACAGACAGACGGACACTCCGTAATTATTATATATAGATTATTATGAAATAAAACAATTTTTTTTTTTTTTTTTTTTTTTTTTTATAAAAAAAACATTCACACTTTTTTCTCATTCACACTCACACTCACACACACATTCACACTGTCTTTTCGGCAGCTCAGGCCATATAAGACATTTACGATAACCGTTATTTATGAATTTATATATATTTAGGGTCCAGGCATTTTTTATTTAAGCCATCTGGTATCCAGATGGCTTAAATAAAATCATCGGACTGCCTGGGGTCCGAACCCGCGACGTTTGGTATATGAGGTTAGCACGCTAACCTCTACACCACGCCCCGTGGGCCAATTTTAATTTAAGGAAATTATTATTTTTACTTTCTTTCATATTTAGTACCCGTAACATAATTAGGTTAAAACGGTCTTTATATTTGAAAATTATGTGCTAATTATTAATTTTTATTTTAAATAGAAACCTTTTCAATGTGATACCCTTAATAATAGGATAAAATTCTTAATATTATAATATTTATATCTGTCATCTATGAATTTCTTTAAATCTGTTGTGACTTTTAGGCCAGTACACAACTTTCTCTTACCTTCGGTAAAATAAAATTGTGTTTGTCACCATATTTTTTGTGCCGATATACTGTATATTTAGTTTATAAAATTTATATTAGAATTCAAGATGTAAAATTTATAAACATAAGAAAATATTTTTTTTTTTACTGTCTCTTACCTCTATATATGTTAATACATAGAAAGAGAAAATTTTTGTTTCATGTCAAAAAAATTCAATGTCGTGATTTTGATGGATATATATATATATGTTTTGAGGTCCCCTGAATCCAAAAAGTATTTTTTTCAACATTTTCTGTCTGTGAACAAAATATCTCAAGAACGAGACGAGCTAGGATATTGAAATTTTATATTTAAGTTAGGTACCGCCTGGGACGTAACACGAAGCTTTTGAACAAAATCGGATAAAGAGTACAGTACTAGTAAGAGCACTAGTACTTTTTCTACTGATATATTTTTTCAGTTTGTTTTTTATTTTCTCAAAATACGCTCTAACGATTTTGATTAAAAATCAATTTTTTTTAGATACACTTTAAAATCTATATTCTCATTTTGCTCTCAAAATTGTTTGAAGACCACTTTACTCTTGTACTTCATAGGAAAGGGGAGGAATTGTTGCCATGGTAACAAAATATAAATATTTTCCCATGTTTATAAATTTTACATCTTGAATTCAACGGAAACTAAATATATTGCGAAACAATCTTACTTTCGGTAATCGAAAGTTGTCCTCTGTGCTTGGCCCACCAGATTTTTTTTTACTTTTTCAGATTTTTTTTTTTTTTCTTTCAAAATTCGCTCTCCTCGATTTTGATTAAAATTAAAAAATCAATTATTTTTTTAGACGATATTGTTCTCTTAAATATAGTTATCGATTAGATTTATTAGACTAGATTAAAAAACTGGTCTTTCTTTTAACCATTAACTAACTATAAAAGAAACAATTTGACATGGATATATAAAAACACGTAGCCCTATATAATAAATAAAATATATACCAGAGTGTATGGACAAACATATTTTAAAGAAGTTTTTAGATGTTGGAGGTAAAAAAAAAAATCAATTTTCGTTCCTACGAAATTGCTACTCAATAAAAGAATTATGATTTTTTTATGCATCTTTTTTTTCCCATATATTGGTATGGATTTTTTCCACAAGAAAATATTGTTTTTTATTATTGAAATAAACTTTTAGAGTGCAACAAGGAACATAAACAAGAATTTTATCTAAAAATTCATGAGTTTTTTTTTTTTTTTTTCTTTGGGGTTAAATTTAAAAGAGAATTTTCACATTCATATTTTTATATTTATTAGTATAAATGGTCGAGGAGGGTACATATTTTGGGAATAATCTTATATCCTGTGCAAGAAATACAATGCCCTCGGGCTTGGCGTAGTTGGTAGCGCGCCTGTCTTCATACCAAGGGTCGAGGGTTCGGATCCCAAGCAGTCCGATGATTTTATTTAAGCCATTTGGATACCAAATGGCTTTAAATAAGAATGCCAGGACCCGCATTAGATATATATTCATAATAATGGTTATCGTATAAAGTCTTATATGTCCTAAGTTGCTGAAAAGGCTGTGTGTATGTGTGTGTGAATGGGAAAAAAGTGTGAGTGTTAAAAAAAAAATACAATTGAAGTGTATAAAATGCTAGCTAAGCTTGTTTTCGGTGAGCTCGAAAACTATCCTGCTTCTGGGCCATATTTCTAAATAGACTAAAAAGGCTGTAGCCTAGAGTGGCAAAAATTTTCAGGGGCGGGGCAGTTGGTCAATTTTTTCAAAAGTTGAAATGAAGTATTTCCGATGTTAATAATATTTTCCCCTACAAATTTTAGTATACATTTATCGTATAAATAGGGTGACCATATGTACCGTTTTGAACGGGACAGTATCGTTTTTTTTTTTATATTTCTCGTCCGTACCGTCGTTTTAACGTTTTTAACAAACTATAGTTTTTGTAGAAAAATGAACCGCATTTTATTTATTTCTCGTAAGACTTTATGCTAAGGAACTAAGCTTACTTTTTTATGAATACATAATATGGCCTACAAAAAAAATTGTCCATAGACCCCTTCTAATTCACAACTCTTCATTTTATAAAATCGTATTTGACATTACAATGTCCCGTTTTTGTCACAAGACTATATGGTCAGTCTACGAATAAAACATTGTTGTATAAAATAAATGTATTAAGGATATATGAACTATAGATAGGGATGTCCTCCCTAGATGACTTTATCTCCTGTGACAGAGAGACCTTCTAATTGGAATAGCAAATTCAATTTGAATAAAAAGATGACACAATTAAATTTTTTCGAGTGTCATCAATCAACCTAGGCAAAATATCTCTTAACTTTTATTTACACAGTTTTGGATAGGTGGGGGGAGGGGGGCTAGTGTTTATTTGGTCGTCTCGCTCTTGTACAGAGGACCTGTCGAATGTTGCATTGTTTGTATGACATTTGAGCTGATAGAATTGTTCAGCGACGAGTTTCGAAGTATAAATTATATCGAGCTTATACGCTTATCACGGCTGGAATGCTTGCATTTAGATTGAGCTCTGATTCCATTCTTTAGAAATCTCACACAATTCCACTCTTTGAAATATGTCAATTTGTGTCTCTACTTCTTTCGAGGAATTTAATGAAATGCAATGTTGAATAAATCAATATCAATAGATAATTTTTTTAAAGGGAAACTTTTCCCATAACGTTGATGACGGATGACGGCCCAATTTAATAAAAAAATTCTAACAAGTTAATATTTGTTAAAATCTTCTTTCCTTCTCATTCAGCCGCAACGGCCCTAGGAGGCGTTTTGAATTGTGATGTTATTCCAATCGAGCTTGCTTGATGACATGCGGAAGTTAAGATCTCATGTTAATCAAATTCTAATTCCATTATTATATATACATACCATAGATGGTGTGAAAAAGTTCATATCAGTTTTCATATTCTCGTAAGGTTGTTATAAAATTATCTCAGACCTCTGAGTTACGGCCGCCGCACAGTGGTTCCAAATCCCAAAAACGTGGCCAAAAGTCCAAAAATAAAGTTTCAATTTGAGGACTTTTAACCCCCTAAATAGTTTTATTAATATATTTACGGTTAGGAACGACCGTTTTTGAGAGTCATATGCACTTATCTGGCTCTCAAAATCTATTTGAATCTGAGCGTTTTTGACAACAATCGGCAGCTCTCTCCGAACGCAAATAAGCATCCTTTTCTATCGCTCTCCATTTCCTTGTTTTTTTGGTTATTTCAATTTCGTCAAATGGAATCAACGACTGAAAGTAAGTAAATTTCAACAATGTAAAAAAAATGCAATATATTTTGATAGTTAAATAATAGGAGCATTTCAAATAACGTCTTATTTTTGTTTCCATTTCAGAAGTCGCAAAAATTCAAAAGTCAAAAAGTAAAAAGTCCCACGACATCCCACTCTCAAACGACTTTTCCTGTCTTTTTGGATCCTTCTTCATTAATAATTTAAAAAAATTAGCTGCCCCCACCTGCACATTTTTATTCAATTTTTTTGAAATTTGAATATTCATCTGATGAAGCATATTAATGTTATTTAAACTAATGTTTTATGTAATCCGTATTAAAAATATTGAATAATATATTGTAATTAAATTATTTTGACCTAAATAAATGTGCCTGTACCCCCACAAATGTGTCGTATTAAACAACGCGTGATCGAATATGGGATCTGATTTAACCTGAGGGAATATTGGGAACAATACGCACTTGTGAATTCTATGTCCCTCTTGACTTGGGAATATTGTGGAATACTGAATGGAATTTGTGATATTAAAAAATATTGAAGTATTGAGAATATTACGGGAATATTCGGATATTGTGGAATATTGGGAATATTGTGAAATATTGGGTGTGGGGGGGGGGTGAAATATTGTGGAATATTGATGAAATTTGTGGAATATTGATGAAATATTGTGGAATATTGCAGGGTAAAAAATTGTTCATAGAGGGATTTGAACAGAGTTTTTGATTTCAATATTTCCAATGTCTTGATTCCAATATTCGACTCTTTACTGCTCGGACGTTTTGCTATATGAAATTTCAACACTTTTTAAGCTACTTAATTCGTTGTAGTACTATTAAATTTTTTTAAACAAAAAGTCACTTATAAATTTAAAAATAATAATTTATAATATTTAAAATTAATTATTTTTTTTTTTTTAATTTTTTAATTTTTTTTCTTTTTCGGCATCTAAGGCGATTTAGACCCCATCCCTATTTATTTCAAATTATTTGCAGTCAATTCAAATGAAATAAATTTTCTCGCTTGGAACGGAAAGGAATCCTGGACCCCAGGCTCAAGAAGCTAGTGTCTTCTCTCTGAGCCACAGGTCATCACGGGGATTAATTAATTTAATTAATATGAATATTATAAAGTTGATATGATAATTTTAAGCCTATATTCACTATTCAATGTTGCCACTTCAATATTGCTGAATATTCAACTTCAATATTGACCCTGAATATTGTGAATATTCATACTTCAATGTTGATTGAACATTGTGTGAATATTGCTTAATATTCACCTTCAATGTTGACTGTAATATTTCAGGAATATTGTGAATATTAAATTCAATATTGCACTGAATATTGTGAAATATTCAGTATTCAATATTGAACAGAATATTGATGAATATTACAATATTCAACTTCAATATTGAACAGAATATTGATGAATATTGCTGAATATTCACTATTAATGTTGCACTGAATATTGTCGCAATATTCACACTTCAATGTTGCAAAATATTGTGAATATTTCTGAATGTCCTCACTTCAATATTGCGCAGCGAAATTACAGAATGTTGCTCCAATATTGTCAATATTGTGCAAGGTTGGCAAAATTGCCAATATTACTGCAATATTCCAGGCTGTCTGGGAATATGTATCATTTAGGTTCAATATGGCCTAAGTTGCAGAAAAAAGACTTAAAAAAAAGAAAAAATTATTTTGTTATTAATTTATTTAAAATACGAAAGCGGCGTCCTCGGGAGCCCTACAATGCAATTTTGATTGAAATCGAATTATTTTTTTTTAGTCCCCCATATTGGTTCCACCATATTTTTTTCTGAAAAAATAATATCAAATTCTAAATCACGACCTCAAAAACCCTTGTGTACTGAATTTCAGAGAGATTAAATAACGTTTTCGACTTTTGACCACGTTTTTGGGATTTGGAACCACTGTGGTGTTGGAAAGTTAATTTTTATAAAATCTGTATAAGCTTCAGAAAGATTTTCGTTATCACTTTTGAAATTTATGGTATTTTATTTACTTTCTTTGTTAGAAAGAGTGAGTGGCTTTAAATTTTCTTTTTCATCAACATTTTCTCTACATAAGATTTTAACACTTTCATAGCCCATCTCATGCCTTTGGTCCAGTTCGAGTCCAAGAGACCACTTTACCCAACCAAAACACAAACTCACCTCGCAAATGATCTTTATCTTAGATGATATATTGACTAGCTAAATCACAATCTATTGAGGTTGAATTAAACTTGGTAGAAGTTTTGATTTTAAATTTTATTAAAAATATAGCGCTTACTCTACTGAGTATTTCGTTATCTTTATTATATCTTTTATTTATATCAAAATGTCTTATCCTATATAAACATTATTTTATTTGTGAGTGAGTGTTTATTTATTGTTTTAAGAGTTTTTACTTTATTTTTGTTTGTTTGATTGTTTCTTTTTTTCTTTCCATAAAAGAAAGAGAGAATTTTTTTACAAAGTTGTTTCAAATGACCTATCTTCTCTTTTTGACCTTTTATCTAAGAGAAAAAGACAACATTTTTGGAGGTCGTCTCCTGTCCTCAAGCCTCTTTAGGAGAGAGAGAGAGAGAGAGTCACCCCCTCCCCAAATGTCTGAATGTCTGTCATTCACTTTCAAAACAAGCTTTGTCGTTTTTGACATCCTTTCAACTCTGCCTTGCTTTAAAAGGCGGCAAAGCCAACGAATTTTAACCAAAATTTGTAAAAGAAAATTTTATTTTTGCTGTGGGGAAATTTCAAAAAAAAAAAAAAAAAAAAAAAAATGGATTTCTTTTCTAAATATAGACCAGACATTTTAATAAAGAAAATGACAAAAACAGCATCGAAAGAGAAAAATTCAATATTTGAAAGAAAAATTTTATGAAAGTTAAGGGAAATTATTTTTTTAAACTTTTAATATAACAACATAAGTATGCAAAATATTCGGGCTAGTTTTATAGATATTTACTAATAGATATTTTTGCGTATTACTACGGGTGAGATTATTTTCCATTTTCATACTCAAGTAGGCAATTTTGAATAATTTTTTTTTACCTCATGCCGGTCTTGAATTGTTTCAACTTCAATTCTCTCGTGTGAATAAAAATTTTTACTAGATTTTGAAGATAAATAAAATCCTTTCGAGCCAAAATTCTTTATTAATACCCAATCGATTTATCAGGGTCTGACCCATCTTCAGGAGAGGTTGTATAAAAATTTGTTTTAACAATCTTGTTTTGATGTTTGGTGACATTTAAACTTCAATCAAGAATTTTAGGCCGTTAAAGCCTTTTAATAATAAATAATAATAATAATAATAAACGTCTTTATTCTTCTTTTTAACATTTTACATAAAAAGAACTTGCCAACGCCCTAAGACATCTTTCCCTGGCCGGGTTGGCGTCGTGGAGAGTCGCTTACAGGAAAAAAAAAAAAAAAAAAACAACAAAAAAAGTATACAAAATAAAAACAAACAGATCATCAAAAGGAGAAGAAAAAAAAAAATAAATAAACAAACAAAACAAAGGAATATATAATGAATTATTATAATTAAATGCCTCTTATTAGTTATTAAATTGACGGGTCAAAAAGTGTCTGTAATTCCACGCACTTTTACAGTATTTGATAAATCTGCTGATGTTATTAATATTATTTTCATTTAAATAGCCTTTAATGTCTTCCAGATTTAAAAATTCATCGTTTAGGTACAACAATCTAAAATTTCTAAAGATTGGACATTCGCCCACAAAATGAAGCACATCTTCCTCTACATTCATGTTACAGAGTGAACATATTTTTGTCTCACTCTTGCATGTGTATTTGTTTAAGTAAAGGAGTTCTCCCCTAATTTTAATTATCCAGGAAATGGTTTGCGAGTCACAATTACTGTTAATTATTTTAAAACTTAGGTCTAATTCTTTGTACATGGAGTGGTTTCTACTATTTTGTGCTTTGGCCATACAATTGCCCAACAACTTATTTTTAATTATTTCTAGCGTTTGTGCCACAGTTATTTTTTTCTAATAGATCGCTCAATGGTATCGAGTGTGACTCAGCGATATCTTTCCAATCATTATACCAAAAAATCTTTCTTTTTATTATTTCCCTAGCAAGAATGGCCGGATATCTATCGCTTGGTAGATCCAAACATCTATATATATATTTCAGATGGAGTTTAAAAGTGTATAGAAAAGTAGGGGGCACGTCACTCTCCAAATAAACAATATAATCAGGAGTATATTTGGGGAGGTTGAAGATTCTTTTGAAGAAATACTTAAAGGCCAACTCCACCCTTCCAACCATTCTGGAACCCCACATTTGGGCCCCATAACAGAGGATTGCCCTTGATACAGCAAAAAGATGTGCACCTTTGAAGAGAAGGATATATTTTTATTATTTAATATATTATTATATGCATTTAATGCAAATTTTGCTTTAGAGAGCTTTTCTCTCCAGTGCTCCTCCATTGATAGTCTAGAGGTGAGAGTAATTCCCAAATACTTATAGCTATTAACTACTTGAATGTTGTCCCCTCTATAGTTCCAGACCTCGCGTTTGGCCGGTCGGCCCCCATTCCTGAAAATTACTATTTTAGACTTGTTCAAATTTATCACTAAATTCCATTTTTTGCAGTAATCATCTAACTGATCAATCATTTTTTGCATATCGTTTTTCGTAGTGGCGAGCAGGACCAAGTCGTCCGCGTATGCCAGGAGTTTAATTGTAATTTTATCAATCTGGATTCCCCCCTTTTTAAGAGAGATTAAAGACCTTTTATTTTTATTCGATATCTCATTGGCCTTCCATATCTTTGATTAATATAGAAATAAATAATTGATTATCTAACATTAATTTTTTCAAATTTCCAGTCCAGTGAATTTGAATATGTTCATTATTCGTTGTCTGATTTTGCCAGATGAATGATAACTTAGAACTATAGTCAGTAGAAATTGGTTTCTTATACATTCATAGAACAATTGGAATTTTCTCTCACACTGACTTTTATTATAAAATTAAATTGAAATGAGGCTCTCGCTTCTCGGCAAAATTCATTAAATTAGAGCCAGTGTTCACCGGTCTTTTCTAAATAGTTCGTTCCTCTGATTATCACAGCTTTGGAAGTCACGAATAATTCAAAACATATTTTACCAATTAAATTAAAATTTATTTGCTTCCCGCTTATTGTTTGATCTGCCCATTTCATGGAATTAAATTATTAAATTAAAGGAGATTCAACACCAATGACTAACAAATGAAAAAGGAGCCCCCGGGCCTTGGTTGAATTGGCTACCAATCAATTTAAATAAATAGGGAAGGGATCTGAATGGTCATAGATGCCGAAAAAGACCTTAAATAAAAATAAGAAAAAAAAAGGAAACAAAAAAGTAAAAAACGGATTGAAGATTTAAAAAAAAATATTCGAATTTAATTAAAAAGTTTTGAAATATTGACAAATTAAAGTTTGACTTAAATGAGTAAATCAGCCATTTAATTTTCATTTAATCAGCCATCTAATTCCTTTATAAAAATGAACACTTGTATGTCTTATAAAACATATAGTAGAAATTGGAACATAAATTCCCCCTAGTTTAGAGTTTAAAAGCATTTATAATGAAGAAGAATACGAAAATGGGCTTATGACTTTATTCAGCGGAAAAATGGCAATTTTTTTATTTAAAAAATGAGATTTTTTCAAAAAATTATTATTCTATGGTTATCAAATCTATACATTTCCATAAAACGCGAGTAATTTGTAAAGTAAATAGATTGAGTGAAAGATAGTCACAAGCCAGATAATAAAATATGTCTATACCCTTATCATGAATTAATTAGAGCGAAAATAGAGAGAGAGGAAAATATAAAAATGAAACTATTATCAAAAAATAGTTATAAATTAATACCTACCTAAAATAATTATAAATTAATGTCTGGAGCAGAGTTTTCCAACCTTTTGAAGTTCACGGCACCCCAACGCACCGTTGAGAATAACATTAAACACTAGGGGCACCCTTTCTTGAATTAAAAAAAAAAAAAATAAAGTTTAATATGAACATTTATTGAAATATTTTATATAAGTAACGTACACCTTAAAATAATATAGTAAACTTTACTACAGTCACTGAATCTCAATATCTCGCGGCACCCCTTAGCCAAACAGGCAGCACCCTTGGGTGCCGGGGCACACCGGTTGGGAACCAATATGGTGAAAAAAAAGGGGGGGGTCTAGATATTCTCCAAATTTTTTTAAATAAAAACGTAAAATAATCCTAAAGCGCTGTGTTTTTGGTTACTACAAATTTAAGAAAATCGATAAGCTTTAATAAGTAGCCTATATCCAAATTGCAAATCGTATATGTTGATAAAACAAATTAAATGAAATCACGAAAGTTTCTAAATTGTGAGATGAAATGGTCCGTCATTAGAGCCAATCACCAAGTATAAAAGACAAGATCGATATAACAGATTCATCCACTCAAAGCCAACAAGAGAATTCATTTTTTTTTTTTTTTTTAACTTTCTTTTAAAAAAGAAAAAGAAAGACTTTTTGTTACACGAGATTTATGATAACGAATCAAGATTATATATTTCTTTTTTCAAAGGTTAATTGAAATTCTATAAACCTCTGGCTCGCTTTCTTTACTCTTCTAAAGAATAAAAAGAAAGATTAAGAACTAATTCAAGTGAGAGAATATGTAAATAAATAACCACAGCATTAAAGAAAAGTTTAAAGAAATATTTTTTAGATAATATATTGGATATTCAATTATATATTACCGTCGTCAACTTCTATCTATCTTAGCATTTCAATAATATTAATAATAATAATACATTCCAATCCATAATTTAGAATTAAAATAATTTATCTAATAATAATTTAATAATTAGAAATTGATAGCCAGATGGAATTTTGCCCAAACCATGAAATTAACAATACAGATATATCATTATATTATAATCAATTTCAAGTAGAAAAAATAGTAATTCGGCCATGTATAAATTAATGTGTAAAAGAGAATGAATAGATAGCCATTTACTTTTTTGTTCCAAATAAATTTTCTACAAGAACTTAAAAAACTTCAGATAAAAATCTCTAATTAGGAAAGAAAACTTGTTACGCATGTATTTGCCAATAAGATAGCGTTATGTGTCTTAATAAGTAAGCAAAAAGAAAAAAAAAACACCTATTACGAAAATTTGCCAAGAGATGTCAGAATGGTAGTTAATAATCTAACGCATTTGGTTGATTTTCATTGATCTTTTAACAATAAATCTTATTATATATTATTTATTATTTATAGAATCATAAAGCTATATAAATATAGGCCACATATAGGCGGCTAATACCCAGGTAGAAATTTATCTTAGTCGGACAAGTTATTAGCTTAGAATTAGCTTTATTTAAGCTTAGAGTCTAAGATAGTTTTTTAAGCTTATTTCTAGCTTATTATTAGCTTAATATTAGCTTAATATTAGCTTATTATTAGATTATTATTAGCTTATTATTAGCTTGTTATTAGCTTATTATTAGCTTATTATTAGCTTGTTATTAGCTAGTTTCCTTAGGTTGCTGCTATCTTATTTCTAGCTTATTATTAGCTTGTTTTTAGCTTATTATTAGCTTGTTTTTAGCTTATTTTTAGCTTGTTTTTAGCTTATTATTAGCTTGTTTTTAGCTAGTTTTCTAAGCTAATTTCAAGGTTCGTTTTTATCTTGGATATCTAGCTTAAAGCAACCTTGCATTCCATTGATACTATAAGGTTGTATTGTATTCGAATAAGTAATTACTTTTATCTTAAGGTACTGACCAGGGCCGCAGGCAAACCCCCCCCTCCCCCCCCCCTCCATAGCACCTGCTCTTCTATCAAATGTATATAAAAAAATTTTTAATTTGAGAAAAATCATTTTGAATAATTATTCTTAATAAATATAAATTTGGCAGAGTATCAGTATATTAAATAAAATTTAAATAATAAATTTTTTAATTACTTAGAATGAGTGTAAATAGTAATCTAATATTATTCTTGAATTTTAACTCTTTTATTTATAATTTAAAAAAAAAGACCTCCTGCCTACCTGGAAAAACCCAAAAGGAAGCATTTGTAAACAAAAGAATTTACAGTTAGAGTGGACACAGGCAGCTTTGGTCAGGTTAGTCTACTCTAAACTTTAGGCCTGATAGGATCGTGAATTTTTTTTTTAGAATTTAAATTTGTGTTTTAAAAATTCGAGGGGTGCAAACTAATTTTTTAAATATCTCTTTTGCCCCCCCCCCTGAAAGACGCTATTCATCATTTATGTAAGTATATTTATTACATATAAAATAAATAAGAAATAAACTTAAATGATTAAATATTTTTTTTTAGATTTTTAGGTCCAGTGCTAAGTGCTTGGTTTCATAAAGAATATAACATGGTGATTTATTAACTGCATGTTTTAAAAATAAATATATATTGATAAATTATGTGATTTCTCATTTTTTGTAAAAAGTGGACTTACACCACTTTCAAAATAAATGGTCCATATATATGTATTTTATATCTTTTGTTTGTGTTGGAAAAATATTTTAAATAAAAATTTTATTTTTTGCAAATACTTTTTTTTTAACTCAAAATACCATACCTTGCCCTTAGCTAGTTTTGTTAGCTAATTCCAAGCTTATTTTAAGCTAATTTCAAGCTTATTTTAAGCTAACAAAACAACCTTGCCCTTAGCTAGTTTTGTTAGCTAATTTTAAGCTTATTTTAAGCTAATTTCAAGCTTATTTTAAGCTAACAAAACAACCTTGCCCTTAGCTAGTTTTGTTAGCTAATTTTAAGCTTATTTTAAGCTAATTTCAAGCTTATTTTAAGCTAACAAAACAACCTTATTTTTAGCTAGTTTTTTTAGCTAATTTTAAGCTAATTCGGTAAGCTTGCTGCTAGCTATGCAAAGCGTTACAAAATAAGCTTAAACTAAGCTAATTTAGTTAGCTAATTTTAAGCTTAAACTTAGAAAATTAGCTTAATATTAGCTAGTTTTAAGGTTGAATTTCTACCTGGGTAGGGGATCTGATAATACCGGCTGTTAGACTAGCCTGCCATCTTTTGCGACAGTGCTGAACTATTTCACAGTTAATTTTTAAATAAATCATCTAAGCTTAGTTTAAATTTTTCTTAATTAAATTGTGATCAATAATAATAATAATAAATTCATTTTTAAATTAAAAAAAAAAAAAAAAAATTAAAATTATTGTAGGCTAATAGTTTGTTTATTGTATTTGTTTGATAATAAAAAAATAATTTACCGTGTTTTCATACTTATTAATCAAGGAATCTTCTTTAATTAACTTCCAAGAGATTAAATTCAATTTATAAATAAAAGGTAGATATTTTAGTTGATTTATTGATTTCCTTTGAAATCAAATTTATATACTTGTTTTGTTGTGGAAAAAGTCACTTCATCTCGAGAGATCAAGTTAACCGGGTTGAAAGAAAAGGGAAGTTCATACAAACGAGACAAAGCGAAACAAATCCGTCAAAAAATAAATGTTTAGAGGTCGATCTGTTAACGCCCTTATAAGCCCCTTGAAAGGATCCACTCTCTCGGTCTCACTTATTTTGATTGAAAGTATTCTAAAATAAATATTTAATAGGAACGGGGAGAAAAAGAATACACCCCGGCGAAGAAAATGATCAGAAGATGCGATAAGACGAAATCGAATCGAATTTGATCTGGAGAAAAAAAAAAAAGAGAATCTAGGGCAATCTAAATAATGAAAATATTAAATAAACATCTTGATAACAGAACTGGAACACCAAAAGAGGAGACTATCAGTGTAATTTTGTTAGTCGAGATTTAATCCCGTCTCTTTGTCTTGATTATTTTGAGAATAAAGCAATGGAAGATTATAAAAAACAATAATACTTTAAATAAGATTTTATACATCTATCAAGTAGGTTTATCTACTCCGGTCCTTAGAGAAGTAATTTCTTCATTTTCTAAAGATCAGTGGTCGCTTTATATTAAATAGCTAAAAAAAAAATTCTTCAAATTTGGCCTATATTTTCTCCAAAATAAATTGGCATTTTTATTTTCTTGTAGAAAGTAAAAGAAGTATTGTAGTCACAAAAAGTTTAAAAATTCAGATTTCAATGAAAATACCCATTTTGACCATCTCTGACTAGTTTCGATGTGTCGTTTGTGTGTATGTACCGTATGTATGGTAACTCAAATGTATGTATGTATGGATAATTCAAAAGTGGCTAGAATTGATTAAAATAAATATTTATTTACATATACACAAAATTACTTGTGAATGCACTATTATAATTTGAGGAAAAAAGACAACAAAACGATTCAAATTAGACAAAACAATGAATCAAAGAGAACGGCAGAACTCCCCTAAACTCAGTCCAAAAAGAACCCAACCCCCCCGATACTCTCTGATATTCCTGAAAATTGAGGACCATTTCCGGTATAAGATCAGCACATGCTTCTAGTAAAAAAGTATTTCCTCCTAGCGTTTTGCGACCGGAAGAAATAGAATAGGCCGGCCCGTCGCACGGTCTGACGCCTGTTGAAAAAAGGAAGGAAGAAACAGACATACAAAGAAAAGAAGGACTGCCTGTCCCAGCTCGGGTAGCTTGTGGTCGCCATCCATGTACCCACAAGATGTGGGCCCCTGAGCGATCAATGCACGGGCAATACAATTTTTGAAATTTGAATTTTTTTCCAAAATGAGGGGGACTAAATTTTTTGAAAGAATATATTTTTAAATAAATTTTAAACATATAAGAAGTATATTCTACCTAAAAAAAAAGCCCCTGAGAAACAAATCCTGATTGCTCAAGTGATTTAGAGAGAATAAAATAAAATAAAAAAAGATTTTTAAAAAATGCTTTTATTTAAATTGAACTAAAAAGAGAGAAATAAGAAAGAAATAATTTAATTGTTCTTGTTAAAATTTATTAATATTTGACTTAAAATAAAAGCGTGGGGCGCTTCGAAGTGATTCCGAGGCTCGCGCCCCACGCTTTTATTTTAAGTCATAAATATTAAAAAAATTTAACAAGAACAA
The DNA here is from genome assembly GCA_023213315.1 of Euborellia annulipes. Lineage (NCBI taxonomy): Eukaryota > Metazoa > Arthropoda > Insecta > Dermaptera > Anisolabididae > Euborellia > Euborellia annulipes. The sequence continues at coordinate 71,184 of JAKCPI010007984.1, forward strand.
TTAAATTATTTCTTTCTTATTTCTCTCTTTTTAGTTCAATTTAAATAAAAGCATTTTTTTAAAAATCTTTTTTTTATTTTATTTTTATTTTAAGCTTTTTAGTCTTTTAGTCTTATCAAAAATCATCAATATGATAAAGTACCACATTAGTTTGGCCTGTATTGATTTGGTTCAATTGAAAAATTATTCATTATCATAAAAAAATGACTCGTAAATATCAAAATTCAAAACTATAGTTAATAGGGCCTTATTTGCGTGAGGCTTCAAATAAAGTACCACATTAGTTTGGTCAATTTTGATCAAAACCACCATATAGTGGCGTCATCAAAAATGACTCTTAAGTATTACATTTCACACCTCTAGCCCATCGGGAAGTCTTTTGAAATTACATTAATTCGCGAAGGGTTTCAAATAAAGTACCACATTAGTTTGGTCAATTTTGATCAAAACCACCATATAGTGGCGTCATCAAAAATGACTCTTAAGTATTACATTTCACACCTCTAGCCCATCGGGAAGTCTTTTGAAATTACATTAATTCGCGAAGGGTTTCAAATAAAGTACCACATTAGTTTGGTCTATTTTGATCAAAACCACCATATAGTGGCGTCATCAAAAATGACTCTTAAGTATTACATTTCACACCTCTAGCCCATCGGGAAGTCTTTTGAAATTACATTAATTCGCGAAGGGTTTCAAATAAAGTACCACATTAGTTTGGTCTATTTTGATCAAAACCACTATATAGTGGCGTCATCAAAAATGACTCTTAAGTATTACATTTCACACCTCTAGCCCATCGGGAAGTCTTTTGAAATTACATTAATTCGCGAAGGGTTTCAAATAAAGTACCACATTAGTTTGGTCTATTTTGATCAAAACCACCATATAGTGGCGTCATCAAAAATGACTCTTAAGTATTACATTTCACACCTCTAGCCCATCGGGAAGTCTTTTGAAATTACATTAATTCGCGAAGGGTTTCAAATAAAGTACCACATTAGTTTGGTCTATTTTGATCAAAACCACCATATAGTGGCGTCATCAAAAATGACTCTTAAGTATTACATTTCACACCTCTAGCCCATCGGGAAGTCTTTTGAAATTACATTAATTCACGAAGGGTTTCAAATAAAGTACCACATTAGTTTGGTCCATTTTGGTAAAACCAAACTCACAATTTGCGTCATCAAAAATGACTCTTAAATATCAAATTTCACACCTTTAGCTCATCGGGAAGTGTCCTTAACAAAGCCATAAAGTTGGTGACCTTGAAAGAGTAAGTTAAATAAAAGCATTTAATAAAAAGGAAGCAAAAGAAAAAAGCAAGTTGTATGTGTAACGAATGACACTTCCCCTCCATACCTTCCCTTTGGACACTCACACAACTCTGCGGAGATAATATTATTTCTAATGGACTTGGAGCGAATGTGTAAAAAATCCTCTCCCGCCAAGTTTTCTCGACCTGCTGCGCTCGAACACGAAATTGAAATTTTGTACTTACAACTGTTTTAATATCTTGTACAGCACCTCCCTTTTTGGTTACAATCGGTTGTTCCATAAGGGCACTTCACTTGAAGTATTTTGTTTTACGAAAAATTTTCGAATTTTTACAATTTTTATTACGGATTCTTTTAGCTCATAAAAAATGTAGTTATGTGAAATTAAATTTACTTTTTCGAAATATCCAAGGCTTTTGAGATATTTGATAAAATATACCTCGAATTTTTTGAAATTTATTAAAACAAGATGTAGATTAATTTCAATTAAATTGGTTCCCAATCAATTGAAATAAATAGGGACGAGGTCTAAATGGCTTCAGATGCCAAATCAAATAAAAAAAAAAGTCTAGTTTAATAGTCGTACAAATAAGTCTCGTGTTGAACACATCAGATGTTTTTAGTAAATAATAATAATACACAAAATGTTACTAACTATAATAAAATACAACGTTCTACCATTTTTTGACTTTTCAACACTTGAAATTAGTGATATATTTTGTATTACTAAATTAAAAATCAACTCTAAAGAATGGTTAAAACGTATTTTATAAAAAAAATTACCTAAACTGATTATACTCACTTCTTCCCCAAAAGTAAGCAAATATGATACTTCTTAGGCTGCTTATGTAATACTTGATCCCATACATCCTGGCGCCATCCAGAATGAATAAACACATTCGCTTAGCATTCATAAATTAGCTTGCATTTGGTTGCTAGAAGGTAATTCAAATTACCAACTTATTAATGTTAATTAATTACTTTTGCGCATGCGTGCTCCACTCTAAATCTGGAGCAATGAATAAAAAAATTTGTTTGCAGCAAGCAAAAACAATCGATTTAGAATAAACTTTACTATTATTCCGATGCCTTTAGGAGAGAGTGAAGGAACGCCTCTGGTTTCTTCTTCCTAGTTGATCCATAAGATAATTTTTTATAATCACTTCCCAAAAAAGTATATACAATTTTTTTTTTAATTGAAATGGCTTCTCATATAAATAAAACAAAGCTAAAAAACTGACGTTTAGTTAAAAATTAGTTTTTAAACGACAAAATATCTTCTTTTTTTTTTTTCTTTACAAATTAAACACACAAAATTCACTCCCACCCTCTCTCTTTTTCTCTTTGGTACGAATGAAATATGACGGTAATTTATTTATGCCAATATGCAGACAGCAACGCACGTGGGTGTATTTGTAGCTGTGCGTGTGTTTGTGCAAGTCCGTCCGCTCTGTCTGTCTTTCTCAACTGCCACTTACACTTTTACATTTCACTGTGTTCTATTTATTTATTTATTTTTTTTAAATGTTGATAATACTTTTAATTTTTTTTAATTAAAAATTCCCACTCCAGAGATTAATTTAATTTTTTTTATTATTTAGATTAAGAATTTATTTATTTGCTTTTATGCTAAAAGCTAAAAAGAGAATAAATTATTTATAAAAGAAGTTATTTATATAAAACAGGATGCTAAAAGTGAACTAATTAGATGTAAAAAAAATAAAATAAAAAATTAGAATTTTATTTTTTTTTATTTTGCCTTTTTCGGCTGCTCAACCCATTTAGGGTTTAGAGTCAACATAAAATTTAAATATCCATTTATCGATGGCTACCGAGGGACGTTCAACATGCTGATTTCTCGGGGCCACCCGCCCGAGGTTTCGCCGCGCTTGGCATTGTTTATAAATAAATAGTGATTTTTTGTTTATTTTTTGCCTTTCGGAATTTCAGGCCATTTACACTTTATACGATACTCATTATTTTTTAAATACATGTATGTGGGGGCCCAGGGAAATTCATTTATACCTTTGTTGAGTTTAATGGCTGTAGATATGCAATTAGAAGATAGGGCAAAGGAAACCTCCTGGGAAAACAGCAACCAGGTGAAATAAAAAACGTTATATTCTGAAGCCGACTTTTCGAGAGCAAGTCGCACTTATCTTCAGGGCACGCAGACGCATTGTCAAAAATAAGTACAGGTGGTGTGGTACAACATATTATTATCATGTTTGTATTATTTTTCATCGTGATAAAAGTGTACAAATAAACAAAACCTATTCAACAAAGGACAATGCAACCGAAACTGCATTAAAACAGATGATCACTGTTTATACCATTTGGAATCCAAATAATGTAAATAAAATCATTGAACTGCCTGGGATCCGAATCCGCGCCCCATAGGTTCCAGAGTATCATTATTATTGACATTTGTCAACAATTTAAGCCGTTTGCTACTATGTATTTTATACTACTGTTATATATATATATATATATATATATATATATCTTATAATGTCTTTTGAATTACTATATTTCTTATTATGTATTTTATATATCACTGTTTTTTCTACTATGTATTTTATATTACTACACTTCCTATCATGTAACTATTTTACTGTAAAGATATTGTAAAAAAAAAAAAAAAAAAAAAAAAACGAGAATGGCTGGGCTGGTTGGCTACTGGGCTACTGGGTGTCTTCATATTTTTTCTTTATGAAATAATATCAGTAATCATTTACCTTTTCAAAATTAGATAATTAAAATAATTATTTTTTATTTATTTGTTACAGGCTTCCTGAAAACGGGTGCGCGAGGTTCCGCGCAGGGCAATTTCGGCCTGATGGACTTAGTGGCAGGTCTTCATTGGCTTAGGGAAAATTTACCTGCTTTCGGTGGAGATCCTGAGAGAATTACTCTTCTCGGCCACGGAACAGGCGCTGCACTCGCCAACTTCATCGCCGTATCGCCTGTTGCCAAAGGTAGGCCTGCCTAAATATTTCACTCTTTTCTTTTTTCCGTTTTTCTCAATTAGTTATCAACAAACATATTCATTTATATTTTAATTGAACTACTTAATTTTACCCATATTACTTTATTTTTCATCGATATCTATTACATAAAAGATAAAGTCTGTCTGACTGTTTATAACGCATAGACTCCGAAACTACTGGACTATTTTTTAATAGTAAGAGAATTTTCCGAAGGTATTTTTAGACTAGGCCTTTACATAATTAATAATTAAGTAGACCCCCAAGGCTACATAAATTTTTATTTTTCTCTCTGTTTTAAAAAATTTTTAATGACCCTTCTCCAGAGTTTAAAAAATATTCGCAAGTTCTTTCAATTATACACCCCCTACCGTTCTCCCTAAAAAATTATTTAAAATATGCGAAAACTATAGACTTTGAGTTATATTTAAATAATGAGGTGGATGGAACCTTGGAGATTTAATCTCTCAGTGAGAGCCCCCTGAAGAGGGCTCCAGGAGGTTGAAGCCGAAGGCGGGTAGTGCTGCTAGTTATTATTAATAACAAGTAGGGCTGCGCAAAATAATCAATTAATCGATTATTCAGTGATTATTTTCTTGCGGCAAAAATTTCGCTTAAAAAAAAAAGGTTTAATCGATTTTTTCCCCATAATCGATTATTTTTTCGTCTGTTCGGACCCAATAATCGATTATTTTCCATAATCGATTATCGATTTATTTTTCCATAATCGAACACCCCTAATAACAAGTCATTTAACAAAATAGTTTGACTAAAAATTAGGTGTTGGCTGTGTCTTCTACACAGCCGGTGGCTTTTTAACGTGACAACGTCTTTTTGCTTGACTTCAAAAAAATTTTTTTTCTCTTACCTATATTGAAATATAAAGAGAGAAAGTATTGTTTTTTATTTTTTTTTACTAGTAGTTTGTTTTCATAAATAAACATGTTCAAACATTTTCATTGAAACAATATATGACAGGTGTTGCGCTTTTTCTATCCATTAAGGGCGACTTATGCTTAAAAAATGAGGTTTTTCGAGAAAAAAAACTAATTTTAGCGTTAATTACTGGAGATTTTTTTATTTATTCTATTAGAGGTTATCTTTCTGCACCAAATGACATCTCATTTAGTCAGATCTGATTAGCCGTTCGGAATCTACAGGCGTTTAAAATTTCGAAAAACGAAATCCCGCCGAGTGCTCTCATGCGGTAAAATGACGTCATATCAAAAAAATGAAAAAATTACCTCTGGGCATTGAACCACTCTTTCTAAAACTATATTTAGATTTAATGTAGCTTTTACGGTCAAGTAGCTAGGCGTTACATAAATAGGGCTATTTTTCGATATTTTTTTGCCTAAAAATGAGGTTTTTTCGAGAAAAAACTAATTTTGGAGTTAATTACTCGGGATTTTTTTATTTATTCTATTAGAGGTTTTCTTTCTGCACCAAATGACATCCTATTTAGTCTGATCTGATTAGCCGTTCGGAATCTACAGGGGTTTAAACTTTCAAATTAGAATTTACCGCAGCACGGTAAAATAAAATGGTAGGAAAAAATAAATGGTGAAATCTTTAGCTGAAAACTCATTCTTTCTAACCGTATATTTCCCATAATTATATCTCTTAAGACAGAAGAGTTATTAAAGCCGATAAACTTTTTCGTGCATGCCCCCTCTAACCTGCCTCTATAGACACATGATTTGTAAGACGTTGTCACGACAAAAAATTTTACAAATGTGGATTTTATAGCTGGATAATCGTTGATAGGTAAATAAAAGAATAGCAGCTATTCTTTTATTTATCTAAAAAAATTTTATTTAATATATTCAAATTAAAAAAATCATTGTGTGGTTTTATGAAACCACGATGCAAGTGAAACTTTTTTCGGATCGTAGGCGTTTAACTGAAAATTTTCAAAAAATTATTCAATTAAGGGTATTAAAATCGCGTTTTTAATCTTAATTTAATAATTGGAAAATAGGAAATCAATAGACGCATGTTAAAAACTGTGAACAATATTTATTTAGTAATTAGCCGCGCCGCCCGCCTTCGGCGGGCGGCGCGGCTAGCCAGGAGGGCTTCGCCCCCCTGGATTATATATATACAGTATATATAGATTGAAGATTTGAATATTTTAAATTATTTTAAAAATTATATTTTATCAATTTAAAAATTGAATTATTAAATCTCACAATTATTTTTTTATAATTCATTATATATATAGAAATTTCAACTTTCTTAATTTTGTCGTCACGGATTGTGACGTCATGGCTTGTAGCGTCATGGCTTTTTACGTCACCTCGTTACAAAGCGACATGCTGATAGAAGAACCAAAAAATTTGTAGTGATATAATAAAAGTTTCACTTTAAAAGTATAGTTAAATCACATTTACAAAATTTTATGCTTTTTCATAGAAAATGTTTTAAATTAAAATGTTTTTGAATATCCTTCTATATCTCTAAAAATGATTGGTAGTGATAATAAATATAATTTGAGTATTTATTTATCCAAAATGTTATTAAAAAAATGTTTCAAAACGTTTCCCAAATACAGAATGAAGAATATTAATTTAATATTTCCTTCAAATTTGTATTTTTGCTGCATATTTCATAACGCTATCGCATATTAGGGCTATATAGAATATTTTTTATTGCTGATAATTCTGGTTCTTTAGTTATGACCAACGTAAATAATTTTGGTCCAAATCTAGAAAGTAAAACCACAAAGAGTTGTTATTTTTTAAGATTGTTTCACTGTAGATTTTTTTTTTTCTATTTTCTTTTCTTTTTACTGAGTTAATATAAAAAAGGTGACTTGCCAAGGAAGAGAGAGATCTCTTCTCTCCGCTTAAACAAATAACAGTATATCTGGTGGCTCTTTCATCCACTTGTCTGTCTCGTTGTAATGTTGCTGTGGTGTTGAAAGTCCATTAAAACCTCATCTCGTTGAGGCTCTTAAGGGCCGAGTTGGCTTTTAACGCCATCGAAACATCTATTGAAACAAAGCCCTGGACCAACAGCATCCACACCTATTTTTATTTTTCATTATGATTATGATTCACCAGAGAATAAGACCCTCTAAAGTACTATCAAACTAGAAATATAAAAATTGTTTAAAATTAAACTTTTCTCTTAAATTAAACTTTAAAAAAAATAAAAACAAGTACGTTTACATTTTTTTCTCGTGTTATATCTAATTTCTAAATTTACTAATGCACTTTAAAAAGACTGGAGCACAGCACACAACTTTCTCTTACCTTCGGTAATTGAAAGTTGTGTTCTGTGCTTGTCACACCAGATTTTTCGTGTCGAGATATATTTAGTTTCCGCCTATATATTAAAATTCAAGATGTAAAATTTATAAACATGTGAAAATATTTATATTTTGTTACCAGGGCAACCATTTCTCCTATCTCTCCTATGAAGTACAAGAGTAAAGTGTTCGGACCCCAGGCATTCCGATGATTTTATTTAAGCCATTTGGATACCAAATGGCTTAAATAAGAATGCCTGGACCCCTAATATGTGTATATTATCAATAACGGATATCGTTTAAAGTCTTAAATGGCCTAAGTTGCCGAAAAGACTGTGTGAATGTGAGTGTGAATGAGAAAAAAGTGTGAGTGTTAAAAAAAAAAGAGTAAAGTGTGCTTCAAACAATTTTGAGAGCAAAATCAGAATATACATTTAAAAGAGCATCGAAAAAATAATTCATTTTTGAATTTTAATCAAAATCGTTAGAGCGAATTTTGAGAAAGTGCATCAGTTAAGTACTAGTACTTTTGGCCGATTTTGTTTAAAAGCTTATTTTCTCGGTCCCGGAGGGTGTTTTACTAAAATATAACATTTCAGCCTCATAGCTCAATTCCTTCATGCTTTAAATTGAACACACACATACAGACAGACAGACCATGTCCCGAAAACTACTTTTTTTTTGATTCAGGGGACCTCAAAACGTGTATATCCATCAAAATCTCTACATCGAATTTTTGACATGATCGCAATACTTTCTCTCTCTATATATTAACATATATAGAGATAAGAGAAAGTAAAAAAAACTATAAATTTGAAACGTATTACCTAGTGTTTTTGATTATTTTTACATACTTGTTTGGACTTAAAAAATTAAAAAAAAAAAAAATTGCATTTGTTTTAAATATTATTAACCAGAAAATCTCCGAAATTTCCTACTTAATGCCAAACAGAAAAGTCCTCCGTTAAAAAAATCAATCGCCCCCCCTCCCCTCCCCAGAGGCAAATTCGAGTTTAGCTACTGATTGCGCCGCGCTTTATAATGTATGTATTTTTAATTCATGATTAAAGTAAAATCGAATATTAAAATTAAATATCCAAATTTAAATACTCGGTTATTTGTTTCAAAGGTTTAAAAAATTTTTTTTTTGAAGTTTAGATAGAGGTACAGTATCATAGTAAATAGAAAATTGATGTTTTCCTTTCTTAATAGGAATTTGTATTTATTATTTTTTGCCGATTCTTTTCTAATCAACATCATACATAAGGCCACCGCTAATTAAAGTATCCCCCCCCCTCCCTCAATTGAATGCTCATCTGTTAAGAATCTTTAAAATAAAATATATCAGTTTAAATTCCAATTTAAGTATAGGCCTTCCTATTTAATTTTTTTTTTTTTTTTACAAAAATCTGAATTTTAAACTCATATATTTAAAACATTTTAAAATTCATGAATATTCCCTTAAAAAAAAAAAAATAAATAACTTCAATCATCGTTGGCATGATGCCAATTAAACGTACAAATCGACGATCGCCAAAGGAATAAATAATAATTCCTATTAAATATATATATATATATATAGGTCTATGTCATTTCACTATTCATTAGGCCTATAATGATAATCTTAACATAATTTTCCTACAAAAATAACAGCACTTTCACAAAAAAATATTTGCAAGTCAAACTATTCACTCACAATTTCATAGCAGCTTCTTATTTATTAGAACTACTATAGTTTCCACTACAATTACTGTAGTTTCCACCGTTTGCAGCACTATCGCAGCCCCAAAAGAGCCTGTAGCTATAGTACCCCATTTTACCTCGCTACCCCGACTTGCCCCATGTTCCCCTACCCTTAACGATAAAAAGAACAAACAGAAATTGTGACTTATAGCCTATAAAATAAATTTCCTACCTAAATGTCGCATCCCGTCCCAGGCGAAAAAAATTATTTCAATTGAAATAGGGATCTAAAAGGCCTCAGATGCCAAAAAAGACCTTAAATTAATAATAATAAATAAATTTTATTCCTGTGAAAGAAAGTTTTTTTAGGAATACTACGGTAGTACTTGAAACAGGGTCATCGTAATAAATTTATTTTTAATAAAAACCTATTCCTAAATTATTCTACTTCAAAAAAGTTAAAAAAAATTCCATTAAAACATAGGCTACATATGTTTTAAATTTATTAACTTTAAAAAAAAATAGAGGCTTTTAATATTCCTTATCTCTTTTGTATGAAATTTATTATTATACAAAAAAAAATCCAATTGAAATTATTATTTAACTTGTATTTATAAAATATTATTCCGTCAGTCACTCATCCTCTCTCTTTTATCTCTCTCTAATCGGAAAATATGAACCGGAGAGTAAACAAAAACGTTGCTCTGTTAAACCACCGTTATAGGCACTTTTATCTAAATGAAATCGCTCCGCTTTGCCATTTTTACAGCTGATAGAGAGAAAGAGAGAGTTTGGGCGTTAGATGATCATTTATCATTTATTAGTGGTGGTTATTTATGAATACCACTGATTTTTTTTTTTTTTTGTTGTTATTCTGGTGCAAAATTCATTTAAATTCAAGGAGTTGGAAAAAATTTCATTATTATATCTACTAAAATGAGACACAATGAGACACAACTTTTATAATTAAGTGCCTCGCTTTTCTCACAAATATCCCCCAATTTCTCTACCTTTTTATTTTCTTCTACCTCTAACTTATATAATATGACATATATATTGTGAGAAAGTATTGCGATCATGTCAAAAATCCGATGTCGAGATTTTGATAGAATAAGTCACACGTTTTGAGGTATTTAAAAAAGTGGTTCCCGCAGTATCAGTGTGTCTATCGGTCTGTGTGTTTGTCGCTTTTAAGCATGAAGGAAATGAGCTACGAGGTTGAAATTTCATATTTAAGTTAGGTACTCTCCCGGACTATTGAAATAAGCTTTTGATCAAAATAAGTAAGACCAATAAGTACTAGCACTTTACCGAAGTACATCGAATTTCTCAAAATTCTCTTTTCATCAGTCTGTGACATTAGTCCGTGATTTTAAAGTCATTTTGTCGTCAAAAAAAGTTAAAAAAAAAAATCACAGAATCATGGTTTTTTGACTTTTTAAAATGTCGTCATCGGTCTGTGACATTAGTCCGTGATTTTTAAGTCATTTTATCGTCAAACATAACGTCATTTCTGGTCAGTCTTTGATCAGTTTCTGTCGTCATTTTGACGGGTCTCTGCTAGCTGGGTACTTTACTGGTGTAATTTTTCAGTTTTTTTTTTCATTTTCTCAAAATTCGCTCTAACAATTTTGATTAAAATCATAAATCAACTATTTTTTTAGATGCTCTTTAAAATGTATATTCTCATTTTGCTCTCAAAATTGTTTGAAGCCCACTTTATTCTTGTACTTCCTAGGTAAGATAAGAGAAATATTTGCCTGTATTCGTAGCTCAACGCCTTCTATGAAACGCAAGTAGTTAAGTTTGGAACTAAGGTGCTATGGGGAAATCTCGAAACAAAAAAATCTGGCGTGACAGCACACTACAGTGAGCGCCACAATTAAGTCCCCACCTGATAGCTTTAGCCTTATATTTATATGGTATAGTATATGGTGTATAGTGAAATAGTTTTAATGACGGAAAAGGTAAAACGTAAAATCTGCTAATGATTTTATTTTACCTTTTCAAATTTAAAATTATTTCACCATTTACCATATACAATACCATATACTTATGGATAAAGCTATCAGGTGGGGACTTAATTGTGGCGCTCACTATACACCACTTTCGATTACCGAAAGTAAGAGAAAGTTGTGTGCTGTGCGACCATTACTCCAGATTTTTTATTATCATTCAAATTCAACATTTTAAACTTTCATTTTATTAGGTAGAAAAGTAAAAACTATAATCCTATTTCTTGAATATTAAATCATAAAATGATTACCCTAAGGACCTCCTCTCTGATTAGATTACTAAATCTCTTTCTAACATTATTTTAAAATCGACTTTGTTTTTAATTACTTTATATCCATTTGGGATTTAAATCTACAATTCCAATCAATTATTCCCAAAGGTTACTTATAAAATATAAGAAAAAAAGATATATTTGTTTTGCTTCTTTCTCGTAACAATTAATCTTTATAGGCGGAAATACTTTTCTCTAATCAGATGAAAGAATTTCAAAAGAACCTTTGTATTACAATATGATAGAGCCTGTTTAATAAGAGTTAAAATTCCGTATAGTATATTTATATCTATTTGCTCTAATGAGATCGTTGCTTCTCCACGAAACTCGTGGAATGTTCCAATTTTCATTAAAAGCCTTCTCTGACTGATTTCCATTGACCAAAATTCCTTGCATTGCGTAATATAGATATAATTATTATGATTATGGTATGGGAATAAATACCTGAGGAAGAGAGAATTTCTGATTTTCTCTCCTTTTCTATTATTTGAACAATGAATTGAAAGTGCAAGAGAAGCAAATAAGGTTTGGACGCTTTATCAATAGTCAAGTTTTAGGATGATACCGATAAAGCATCCAAAGAATGACATTTATTTAGTACTATTAAGTAAACTGGAATGCCCAAAAGGTACCAAACAATTCCTCTGCAATTCTCGCTATTTGAGTGTTTGTCTTTAAATAGAATTTTTGTTTCACTTTTATGTGATTTAGAAAAACATTTGCGCTGCATCTTTGGAATTCTTGATTCATTTAATTTACATTAAAATGTATAACCTTTCTATAGTTTTATAATCGCCTATATATTCGTATAAGAAAGAATTTGTTTATAGATTGGTTAAAATTAGGCAAACTTCTCTTATTATTCTTCAAAGTCTCTTTGTATATAACTCAGGGGAACGGTGATTTTGTTGAAGAAGTATTTGAAGGTATTTTTGGATATTTGGGTAGCTCTGATTCCAAAAATGCCATCAGCTTTGCCCCATCACGGCTCTTATTTTGAATTACCTAGATTGTTTAAGGTGTTACCCCTTAAAAATATCCAGATAGATGAATTGCTTAGAAATATAAAGTTTCAGTTCAATCGAAGGCGATTTAGTGTTGCAAAACACGGCTAAAGGCATAGAAAAATGGATTTTTTCAGATTTTTAACTTTGGACACCCCTAATACAATTTTTTTCATTCCTGAATGCAAAAAACAAATTTTTACAAAATTCTATACTTTTTTCGCTGTCCAAAAATTATTCACTCTTGAAAACCTGTTAATAATTAACGAAATTATAAACAAAACAGTTATTAGTCTGATGAATCGATTTGGCTGCCTATCTTTTAGGCGCTTTGCTCGCTTCAATAGTAGAGCTCATAGGAATAAACTTTTAATTATTTATATGTGACCGTCCACATGGAAAGGTACTAAACCTTCACTGGGCTACATTTTCAGGAGAGCCGATTTACTAAAAAAGTTTAAAAAAAAAATTTATTTATTTTTTTGATTTTTTTATTACTGATTCTGTCTGATTCTCTAAGTTCTTCATTTTATATGATGAAATATTGATTCTTCAGAATAAGTATTTGAAAAACAAGACAAAGGTGAGATAAGAGAAAAGGAATCAAATAAACTTTAAACTCATTTTTCTCAAAACCAGGTTTTTCATAAACAAAATTTTAAAAATTCATATTCTTCCAAACAAAAAATGATAAAAAAAAAATTCTAAAAATACCGGCTTTTTATTTTTTAACATACCCTTTTTTCATTCACACACATACTCACACAGCCCTTTCGGCAACTCAGGCCATATAAGACTTTGACGATAAACATTATATTCGCCTCGCTAACATTAGTAATCTCTATATATATATTATGGGTTCAGGCATTCTTATTTAAGCCATTTGGTATCCAAATGGCTTAAATAAAATCATCGGGCTGCCTGGGATCCGAACCCTTGGTATACAAGGCCAGCACACCAAGCCTGAGGGCAAAATACCGACTTGCTCAGCAGGATGTGTTCTGTGCCGAAATCATAAAAACTCAATTTTGACTCCGGTGAAGATTTGGTACTTTTTCATGTGGACGGTCACATATATTTAACTATTTTCTTCATAATTTTGCTAATAATTAATAGATTATCACGAATGAATGATTTTTGAAAAGCTAAAGAACTATAGAATATTGTAACAAAAAATTTTTGAATGAAAATTTTTTATTAATTTAAAAAAAAAACTGGAAAAAATTGATTGTAAATTAGTTCGTTATTATTCCTAATTAGTCAGTTTGAGATCTCATAAGAGGTTATTATCATTTTTTTTTTTTTGTGAATTTATTTTATAATTTGGCAGTAATCGTTCATTCAATGAAAGGCAATTCGTGATCCTCAAGTGTCTGTGGAAAGAGAAATCTGTTCCTCCAGAAATAATGAATAAAATACATAGGGTTTACTTTTTTATAGATATGAAGCGACTAAAGGTGGGAAAGTAATCGTTTTCAATGGAAGTCATTTTTTTGCCCTAAAAATTATAGAATGAAGTTTACTGTTTATTAAGAATTAATTTACTAACAATTTTCTAGCATTTTCATCTCAGTTGGCATTTTCCTTTTAAACCTCTCATAATCTTTTACTTCTTTCTAAATATATATTTACATTTTGATTAGTATCAAATAAATTACCTTAACTAAAAATCTATTTGATAAAACTCTATCATTTCTAAAAAACGATCTATTTTAATGAGAATGCAATTAAGTTGGATCCTGCGTGAAATGGGCTTCGAATGTCTTTAAAACGCGACCCATTGCAGACAACATAAATAAAATTAAATGAGAGAAGAGAATCATTCTTTATTGGAACGATAAAAACTATCTTAAAAAAAAATTTTAATTAAACTTTAACGAGTGACTTCAAATTAAGATGCTAAAATAGTTATTTTTTTACCATAAGCGTTTGGGAAATGCAATTTTCTTTCTCATCCTGTGCTTGTTTTCTTTTTAAAGGTTATTTTCTCTAAAGACAATGTCGTGTCAAAGGATAATGGAGGGGGGAAATATTTTTAATTTATTTAGAAAATAAATAGAAATAAAAACTAATATGAGACTTTCCTTTTATTTTTAATTTAATGAAGAAACTAATAAATGTCGAAGTCACTTAAAAGTACATAACATAGAAGTTTTTAACCACATAGAACTAATAAAATTGTTTTAACAACGAAAGTTCCAGTCCCGACTCAACGACGATTTTCTTTCTTTCCTCTTATTTATAAACGTTCTCCCATTTTTACTTTTTCATCTTCTCTACTTTCATATAGCATAGAATCCGTGACCCGATAGTCTAATTAAAAAAAAAATTGAAAAATCTGGTGTGACTGGCGCACAGCACACAATTTTCTCTTATCGTCGGTAAAACAATTTCATTCTTCCTTTGTCCCCATGACCTCCCGTGATTGGAACAAGCTCCCTGCGTCTATCTTCCCCAAAACCTACAATCTTCAGACTTTCAAGTCTAACCTCAACAGGCATCTTCTCAGTTCCCGCAGTTGAGTTTCCCCTTTATGCTTCTCCTTTTGTTTTTATTTTCTTCCTGGCTGCATGTGACTATTGGTCATTATAGGTCTTCGGACCTTATGCACCCATTCCAAGAAAAAAAAAAAAAAAAATTGAAAGTTGTGTTCAGTGCTTGTCACACCATATTTTTTGTGTCGACATATATTTAGTTTCAACCAATATACATGTATTAGATAGAATTCAAGATGTAAAATTTATAAACATGGGAAAATAATTATATTTTGTTATCATGGCAACCATTTCTCTTATCTTACCTATGAAGTACAAGAGTAAAGTGGTCTTCAAAAGATTTTAATGGCAAAATGAGAATATGCATTTGAAAGAGCATCTAGAAATTAATCGATTTATGAATTTTAATCAAAATTGTTCGAGCGAATTTTGAGAAAATGGAAAAAAAAACTGAAAAATTACATCAGTAAAGTACTAGTTCTCTTTAGCTGATTTTGTTCAATAGCTTCGTGTCACGTCCCATAGGGGTACCTAATTTAAATATAATATTTCAACCTCATAGCTGTTTTGGATCTTGAGATATTTTGTTCAAAACTTGTATAACCATTACACACACAGACAGACCATGTCGCGAAAAGCACTTTTATGGATTCCGGGGACCTTAAAACGTATATCCGCCAAAACCTCGACATCGAATTTTTGACATGAATCCAATACTTTATATATATTAACATATATAGGTAAGAGAAAGTAAAAAAGACATCTTTCATAATAATAAAACTTTTATACATATCTCGAACTCTAAATTCAATATTCTAATTGATTGACACGGATTCGTTGTTGTCTTAACTGGATTTTATGGAGTTAAAGTAAAGAAAGCTTGAAGAGAATTGCGTTTCTTTTTATTTTTCAGAGTTTTATTTGGTCGACTGGGGTGCACATAACAGTTTCTATCTCTAAAGGGTCCTAAAATGGGTTTTTCATGATTAGGCCTACATTCATTGTAGATCCTGATGATGGTCTCTAGGGAATGTTACTGTTATGTGCACCACAGTCGTCGTCCAAATAAAACTGAAAAATAAAAAGAAATTAAATTCTTTTTAGCTTCCAAGATCTGAGTAAGATAACAAGGAATCTGTACCATTTTATTATCTGAAAATACTATATTATTGTTATCCAGTCTTATTTAAGGTTTCGATTATGTCACCATCCACCTGACACTCTAGATTTATTTTTTCATTCACGAAGTCCATATAATTTTAAATTCTGTTATATGGATGCCAACCTGGGGAGACCTGGTCCCCCCCCCCTCCCCTCTCCAAAGTCACGGCAGATCGTCAAAATCAGAATTATTTTTGTATTTTAATAAATAAAAAAAAAATATTTCAATTTAAAACAGAAAAACATCTTACTTTTATTATAGCCTACTTTAAATTTGCCACTTGAACTGTTAATGAGACTAATAAGTAGGCCGTAGCCTAAAAAATAAAATAAATAAATATATTGCAAAAATATTAAATTTTAAATTCTGTTAGAAATTGTAAAAAATATTTTATTTATTGGGATGGGTAGTTGAAGCAATCGCCTGGATCTTTCATCCCTATGGTAATGGTCGTACGAATAAGTACTTTGAAAATTTTAACAAAAAAGATACTAACGAAAAATAAAATGCAAATAATTGAAAATAAAGTAGATGTAATTTTGATCTTAATTAAAATTTGGAACACATAAATATCTCAGAAGACAAAAAAAAGTGAGTGGAATATTCAAAATCATTAAAA
Source organism: Euborellia annulipes (assembly GCA_023213315.1). Classification (NCBI taxonomy): domain Eukaryota; kingdom Metazoa; phylum Arthropoda; class Insecta; order Dermaptera; family Anisolabididae; genus Euborellia; species Euborellia annulipes. The sequence continues at coordinate 87,954 of JAKCPI010007984.1, forward strand.
ACAGAGAGGGAAACTCATAGGAAATTTTAAAATAGAATTCTTTTGTTCCCTTTGTCAAAACCTATTAAAAATTAATAGCATTCTACGTTACTAGAGGATTATTTGCAAATTTTAGGAAATAATTAATACCATCAGACAAAGACCCATTTCATAATCAAGATTATAATCATTATTTTCTACTAAATTCATTGAACCTTTAAACATTAGTGATGAAAATTTAATTGGTAACATACCACATTTCACCATAATCACAAGTAAAAAAAGTTAATTTTTTTATTCTAATTTATAAAATATATTTTTATTGAATTCTAATAATACCATCGATTTATTTTGTCTCAACATACCTGCACCTGAAATATTTTCTCAATTCTTGCATAATTTTGCAAAATTTAAAAATGAATTTCTAGACATCTACATATCCATCCCTCTCCAACATAATTGACCAATTCTCAGATTCCAAGAGTGGATGATGCTCAAAGCCCCTCTTGAAGATCTGGAACAGAATATAAATCTATACTCGCTCTAGAAAAAAAATTGAATCTCTCTCAAAGATGGAAAGAGAACCTCTCCACAACCTCTTCAAATGAAATCTAAACTCTCTTCTCAAGAAGAAATTTGTAGACCTTATTTTAATTACCACAAATGTTATATAACTATCTTGAAATTTCTAATCTACAGTAAAACTTATTCTTTGCTAATCCTTGAATTAGTCACGCCTTAAACACTAACGAAGGAACACATTGAGAAGAAAAGTGCACAGCCCAGCACGAAAAAAGACTGCATCGCACAGTTATCCAAACACATTAGATTGCTCTTTTGCCTCACATTTTGCCAAAGTAATAAAAAAAACTACAAAATGATTGGCACCCGAGTAAAAATGATTAAAAATGATCGAGGGATACACACGCCCGCAGCAGGTTTGTATAATGAACCTTTAGGGGCATACAGGGATACACACGCCCACACCAGGGACACACACAGTAGATTGAAAGTGACCAGAAGAAAAATGTGTGTTCCTGGTGCGGGCGTGTGTATCCCTCCCTGTGTGTCCCTGGTGCGGGCGTGTATATCCCTGGACGTCCCTCTAGGTTCACTATGCAGACCTGCTGCAGTCGTGTGTATCTCTCGATCATTTTTAAACATTAAAACTTGAAAAAAAAATTTTTGGCGAAAATAATTAATAAATTTATAATAAAAAAGTGCGAAATAAAATGAGGATTTATCTTTTATTTTAAATTTTTTTAAACATTTTTACTTGGGCAGTCAATTCATTTGAAATAAATCGGGATGAGGTCCAAATGGCCTTAAATGCCGAAAAAGACCTTAGAACAAATAAAAAATCATAATCTCATTCAATAGCATCGAAAATTGGAGTCTTATACAGTGGAATGGAGTTCTATTTTTCGTATCCCGAATATTCGTATTTCCGGCTAATTCGTAAATTGCCTGTCCCAGGGAATTTTTTTTTTTTAATTTTGTACCCCTAACAATTCAAATAATTTGAAAATAAAAGATAAATCCTGCTTTTCTTTTATAATTTATATCCAAATATACAAAATTTCTAGAAATATTTTGTCTGATGCGGTAGAAATTTTGGATATTTGGAAATAAAAAATTCGAAAGAAAATCAGGATCTTTATTTTCAATAAATGTATTTCCATCAAATGGCAATATCGGTAGTCGACTTAAATAGAAAAGCAGCCCCAAATCAAAAGGTGCGAACTGAGAGTTAAGTGAAAAAAATCAAAATTCCAATTGTCAACATTAATTTGCAGTATCATACCCATCACAGTGATTTTTCTATTAATTTCTTCAGTATTCCAATGGACTACTCATACTTAATTGTTAATTTCTAACAATACGTATTAAACACTTGTTTAAGCCCAAAAAATAAATAAAAAAAATAGTGCATTAGTGATCCGAACTCGAGGATATTAATTGCATAACCATTAATAAGTTGATGATTTGGATTTGCCCAACTTCTAACAACTAATATCTGCAAGCTTTAACTACATAATTTAATTCCACGGAGATATTTCTAAAGCGAATACATTAAAAAAAGAGCCTCGCCGAAGGTAAAAAAAGAAGAGAAATTTAGAACTAAAGAATTCGAATATTTAAAATCATTAAACAAGGGAGAGAATTCTTTTGTTCTCTCTCTTTGTCAAAACCTATTAAAAATTAATAGCATTCCGCGATCCCAGGGAATTCATTTGCAAATTTCAGGAAATGATTAAATAATTAATACCTCAGGATAAAGAGCCATTTTATAATCAAGATTATAATCATTATTTTCTATTTAAATTAATTAATTTAAATTATAAATGGATATCCTTTTGTGGTTTAACCGTCTTAATTTTAAATGATAACGTCAAACAACAACCTGTATGATTATTAGCTCTTACCTTTCGGAAATTGCGAGGAATAAGTTATATAATATACCGGTAAATGTTTATACAAGGGTTTCATTGCGCTTACTCTTTAATTGAACAAAAAGTTTTTTTTTTATGTGCGAAAGTATGATTGAAAAATTTTAATTTAAATTTATAATTAATTTTAAATTATTACAAATCATTTTTTTATTTATTTTCCATTTGGCTCAAGGCCATTAAGCTAAACATGATTATAATAAAAAAAAAAACTCATATATAAAATTACAATTAAATATTATATAAAAAATAAACATAAAAATATTTGAAATAATTAATATAGGTGTATAATATTATTTTTATCAAATCGTTAAATTGAAACAATAATAACCAAATCAAATTAATTCTGGAATTTTATGCCGATAATTTTGCGCCGAAAAAATATAAAACTATTTTGATAAAAGTTTTAATATTAGCTGTTAGTATGGTATTTTTTTAATTTAATAAGATCTATGAAATAATCTATAACTACTGCGCTGGCATTAGAATACATCAGAAATTACAGGAATCGGAAAAAAGTCTAGCCCAAGTTGTAGTATTCCGTCTATCTAAAAGGAGTTGAGACTCTACAAAGCTCTTATAAATTGCATACAAATTGCTTGCTTTGTCGAGGCATTAAGGGTAAACCTAATCTTCAGTGCGGAGTAAGATATTCTTGATACACCAAACGAAATTTCGATTGTTTTCCCAAACCTCTATTACCTTTAGCAGAACATAACGGAATACTTATATTTTATCTACTAATATTGCAACATGGTATTTCTGGGGCTCTTGTGGTCCAGATAGGATTACCTCTAATTATTGCCTTTATGTTAGTTTACTGAAGGATTTCTACCTCATTCCAGTCATCATTTCTCTTTTATTAATATTTAGTCATCTTTAGTCCTTGTGACTTTCCGGTCATTTTCTGTAGTGTATAGTTCTCAGTGCTGAGAGAGTCTCTCCTTAAATTAGGACATTATCCATAACTTGCTTAAAATAGGTTAGATATTGGTTTGAACTAGAAATTGAAATTAACACATCATCAAGAGTCAGAGATAGGAAATCATGTAAAGGATCGTCTTTAGCTAGAAGGCCTGATAGATTTGAAGTGTGCGTCTGCTTGCACGAAAGCACCCCGGGTAAATAAGCGGGGAGGTAGGCCTAATTCGAATAATATCAATAATCTTTTTTTTTTTATTTATTTAAGGTCTTTTTCGGCATCTATTGCCATTTAGACCCCATCCCTATTTATTTCAAATGATTGGACTTTTTTTTTTTTTAAACACTCACACTTTTTTCTCATTCACTCTCATATTCACACACACATTCACACAGTCTTTTCGGCAACTTAGGCCATTTAAGATTTTGACGATAACCGTTATTTAATAATATATTTTTATTCGGGGTCCAGGCATTCTTATTTTTTCCATTTGATATCCAAAAGGCTTAAATAAAATCATCGGACTGCCTGGGGTCCGAACCCGCGACGTTTGGAATACGAGATTAGCACACTAACAAACCCCGAGGGCTTTGATTGGACTTCAATTCAAATGAAATAAATTTTTCTCGCTTGGGACGGGAAGCGAACCCGGGACCTTATGCACGAGAAGCTAATGTCTTCTCACACGGGCAATCTTCTTTCTCATATTCTTTTGTTTAATTTTTTTCTGCCATTTAGACTTTGAACGATATTAATTACGTATTGGGGTCCAGGCACATTTATTTATTTATATAATTTGGTATCCAAATATTAATAAATTGGTCAGACTCCCTGATGTCCGAACCCACTCCCCTCGGCTTTCAGACTATCATTTGTCAACATCTCTAACCTCTCGGCCACGAAGAGAGAAAATATTTCTTCAAAAATTTCTTCAAATTTTTTTAATCCAGCTATTCATCATTATTTTCATGAGCGTTTCTTTCTTATTATTTATTAAATTCTAAATCTTTAAATTTAATCAAAATTCATATTAAGTGTTGATAAAAAGTTTCAACTTGGAGAACTTTTATTTTAAATATTTAATATTAAAACCAGGGGAGGAATTTCTCAAACCGTTTAAATATTTGCCAGGTGCCAACATTAAGGGCAAAAACATTCTCTCTACTAGCCTGGTTATGATTAACGAGATCTATGATGTGTATTTATAATAAACTTTTTCCCTCACCCAACCAACCAAACCCATCGGCCGTCACGAATTTCACCTTCTCAGAAGTTTTGCGTCATCTTAAAAGCCGAAAGAAGAGTGAGAAGTCGGCGGTTAATTAAACTCTAAAAGAGGGTAAAAAGAAGCCGAGGAGATGGGTTTGGGCTCAAGTGATGTGATCATCTTATTAACTTTCTTACTTTGCTAAAACTCAGCGACTTGAGCGACTTTTTTTGGTTAATGATTTTATTTCGTAAACGAGACAAGAATTAGTTATCTCCTTATTTTGTCTTTCCCCCCCTCTCTCTCTCTCTCTCTCTTTAACGCTGTCTCTTTTTCAAATTTAATAATTAACTAAAAACAAAGTAAAAGAGAAAATCTTTTTGATTTTATATAAAATAGTTAAGCTTTTACACTAAATAAGCCCACTGCAATAAGATTACTCTAAATCAGGAGTTCTTAAACATGTTAAACTTAGCAGACCCCCTATTGCCCTCGGGGCTTGGTGTAGGGGTTAGAGTTCAAACCTCGTATACCGAACGGGTTCGGACCCCAGGCAGTCCGATGATTTTATTTAAGGCATTTGGATACCAAATGGCTTAAATAAACCTGAACCCCAAATAATATATATTCATAACGGTTATCGTCAAAGTCTTAAATGGCCTAAGTTGCCGAAGACTGTGTGAATGTGTGGGTGCATGTGAGTGTGAATGAGAAAAAAGTTTGAATGTTTAAAAAAAAAGACCCCCTGTTGAATTTTTTTTCTCGCGGAACCACCCCTCTCTAACTGTAGGCATTTTATGTCATCCTTCAAGCTTGATTTTTGAATCAGTATGAATTTCTTGATGCATATGTATGGGTCTCTGTTGATATAGCCTATTGTCTAAGTTTGCCCCATTCCTGCCCCCCCTGAGAATAAGCTGGCGCCGTCCCTGTATCGCCTGTTGAGAATATAAGGGTGGGGGGGGGGCTAAAGTCCGAAATTCAACAATTCGAGAAAAGGCGTTTGGAAGTTTTTTTTAAAACATATAGGACCTACATTTAAATAGCCGGGCAATAAATTAATAGACCAAAATCAATAGCAAAGAATGGAAATATATTTTTGCCATTTTGGCACTCTAAACGTTTAGTAGGCTTAACTCAAAAATTTAACTTTTAGACTTTCGCCACTGATTCTCAGCTGGCGACATATTCATAATTTTTTATTATTATTTTTTTTTTTTGTAACCTATCAACCCTTCCTATCGCTTAAAGATATTTTTCAAAAAAAAAAAAACTCCATATAAGGCGTGCCGAGGGGGAGAGAGGGGACGGTCCCAGGCCCCGAGCCGCCATAGGCCCCCAAACATTTGTTTTTGAGAGGGCCCGAGCTCAAATAAACCCCGAAAGATAAAAAAAAAAATTGAGGTAGGCCTATGTCTTTGTGCCTGAAAGTATTTCTAAGGCGGAGTCAAAAAAAAAAAATTGCAAGACATATGCAGCCAAAATAAAAAAAAAAAAATAATAATAATTTGTCTTTGAGAGGGCCCGGGGCTCTCGGGGTTCAGGGATATACTGTATTTTAAAAATATTTTTGTGTATGGAGGAGGCACATATTTAAAAATGAGTTCAATTCAATATACACATCTGGTACAAAATGTATAGGTCTATAGGCCCCTATTATAGTGAAGCCCCAGGCCCCCAACTGTCTCGGTACGCCCCTGAATCCAAATAATTAATCTTTCAGTATAATTATAAAATAATTCAAAACATGAGCCAGTGGATGACAAACTTTAGCAGTTATCTCTCAAGATAGAGAGAGAAATAAAAAATTAATTCGAAATATAATAATATTATACCTATAAATACGTATTTGATCATATATCTGACTTACGAGATTTTTAAAGATCACCGACGATATGAAAAGTGAAATATTTCATTTTTGTGAACGAGAGGTTTTTATATTTCGTATTAGCCTGGTCGTCCACTGGACGCTACCGCTACAAGGGCGACAACAAGAGACGCGACAACACGCTACAAGGGTCGTCCACTGCACGCTACTTCGCGCTACATTTGACATAAAATATCATATAAATTTCTAACCAATAAATAAAACAAATCCATATAATTTTAATAAATAATTAAATTGAAATATAAAACCAAGATAAAAATGTCCTAATTTATATTTATTTTCGCTAAATTTTCAAATAATCTTATTTTAAAATTCTTTATATTCTGGGATGAAGGTTATTTTAAATAGACCTCGAAGAGCCGCAGTTACTTCACCAAATCACTCAATGTGAAAAAAACAAAAATGTATAATTTTATCAATTTAATATACGTATATATACAGTATATCACAAAAAATTGTAATGTCGACTATAAAAGAATAAGTAAGTGTTGAATATAAAATTTACACATACTCTATGTTTATCTTTAAAGGTCCTGACGGTGATGAAAAATCGAAACTGATATTTGCAAAGCAGTCGATTCTTGAAACAGTTAATAAAAAATTTAAAAAATTTATGAAAATTCATTTAAACACACACTCACCGGACAAACAGTGATTGATGAAGTAACTACGGCTCTTTGAGGTCTATTTAATCTTATTTTGTCCCACAAATTAAATATCGACATTTTGGTCTTTGTTTTATTCAATTGCATCAATTTTATTAAGAAAAAACAAAGTGTTGCGGTTTTTTTTTTGCCGGTGAGAGTATTTTAGGTTAGAAAAACAAAGGGTTAGACGCTACAACGCGCTACAGATCCCATTTTTTTGGGATCTGTAGCGCCTTGTCGCTCGAAGCGCGTTGTAGCGTGATGTCGCGCGCTTCTAGTGGACGAGCTTCAATTGATTCACACACATTGGGATCTGTAGCGTGTTGTAGCGCTTGTAGCGGTAGCGCGTTGTCGCGTCCAGTGGACGACCAGCCTTATGATATAATCAAAAATTTTTATTCTTCTAATTAAATATTATAGAGAAAAAAAAAATATCTATAAAAATTAGAATAACTATTTCTAAACCGATTCATAAAGACAATACAGTACCTACTAAATCATATTTTTATTTAATCCATTCGAATGCTTTTATAAATCGAAGATTTATGATAGGGCTATTAACAACCGGTTCATCCGAACTGATAAAATTTTAGGAAATGAACCGAACCTATGCTCACAAGTTGAATCCCACTATCAATATTAATAAATTCGCCTTTTTTCCATTAAATATTTTTGATCTAATTGTCATACAGATATAAATTTTATTTAATTTCCATTTTTTCAAAGTTTTAATTAATATTTAACGACTTATAATAATTATTAGAATAAATAAAAAATTTTCTTGTCTTTGTTGATGTTTCGAAAATAAATTTAAAGTGATGTTAATTAAAATGTGAGAATGAAATTTCGATACGAAAAAAGTCAATAGGAATTTTGTGCAAAAAAATTTATGTCAAGGATTTAAAATGATTATTTTTGAATAAAAAAAGTAAAGTGAGTAATTATAAATCGATAAAAAATTATGATTATAGCTCTTAATAAATAAAATGAAAATTTAATATTCATTAAAATAAGAGAAAATGCCGGTTGTATTTTTCCCATTATTTAAAAAATAAAATAATCTTTAAATTAAATATTTCCAAGATTTATATATTAGTATTCAAAACATAATAAATTAATCTTGTCCACTCTCATTCCCAATCCGAATTTGAGAAGACTTCCCCTCCATTCATTTTTTAAAAATACATTATCATTCTCCTTTTCTTCTCTCCCTCTCTTCCCCTCTCTGTACCTAATTTCTCCTTCTTACTAATTAGCCAATCAGAGGTGAGGGCGCCACAATACGTCTGCTCTTAATGCAGGAGAGATGCCTTGCCACCTCAGTAGAGAGGGGGGAGGCCTTTGACTAGTGTTAATCCACGTCACTTTTCGTAAGAAAACCGACGCGTCCTCAGTTTGTAGTCAGCCATTATGGCAGGTGGCCACGCCGCTCCTGCTCTCTTCATTTCTCAACATTTTTACCTAGGTATTTCAACTCAAAATTAGTAATCGTTTGTTTTTTATACTCTTTAATGGTTAAATATTTATAATTAATATAAAAATTTAAGAATTTCATAATATAAATTTCGAACATTATATGATTATATGCTATCGTATAATCTTTTCCTATTTTTTGCTCTCGCCTTTAATTAGCAATTTCTCTGCAATTTTATTTTATATTTCTAAGGAGGAAAATCTTTTCTATAGACCCTAACTGTTAATATCTACCATTCTATCACTTCTGATCTAAATTAATACTAGACCTATGTCATTTTGACATTAATTATTAATCTTTCTTGCACAAAACTAAATAATATTAGTATAAGGGTATTTTATAAAAAATATTAGTCCAAGGCAGTGATATTTCAAAATATTATATTCGTAAGCAGATTAAAATATTCTCAATCTTATATACTACATGTATATTCCTTTGCCTTCAAAACAAGTCAATACTTGTTCATTAACTATACAAGGTATATAAGTGCTTAATATTTAAATAGGCTAATCACATTAATATTCCGCAGCCTGCACTTCTTTTATTTTAATACACACTTTTTTTATCGTTTCGACATAGATTCTCCCTTTTTCAGGTGTTACAACTCATTTTTAGACAATTATTGTTTGTCATGCCATAACCCACACACACACACACACATACACATTCAAGTCTGTTTTGTCTTAATATAGGACCTATTTATAGTTTTCCAGTTTCCAAGACATATTTCCCATCCCGGTGAATTAGCCTTCCCTGTAAATGAACAATTTAACAGGAATCAATAAAAAAAAAAAACTTGTAAAAGTCATAATACATTCTTATGAAATTTTAAAATTAATATTATTAAATTCGCAATATTTTTACTTTCTCTTACCTCTATATATGTTAATATATAGGGAGAGAAAGTATTGGATTCATGTCCAAAATTCGATGTTGAGATTTGGATGGATATACACGTTTTGAGGTCCTCTGAGAAGGAGACGTTTCGGACAAAATTTAATTCGTCTATCCTCAGTCCTTGTAGGCTTATAAACTAATTAGGCACAAATTTGTCATTGTTGATGCGGCACAAATTTGTGCACATGTATATTCTTTTTATAAAAACAGGCGAGTGTTTAATGCTTCATGAGAGTCTATAAGATTTTGTCCGAAACGTCTCCTTTTCGGCATTTGGCATCCAAAGGCTCTCTTTATTTGAAGCACCCGTACTTGCTCTCTTCCATCCCATAACATCAACAGCAACTTCTCTTCAGCTTATAATATTTTTATACCAAATGCCTATCTTTATATATAGGCCCCCTTATATACATTTTCTTTTTTCGATTTCGGAGTTAAAATACACCCATATCTTCCCCCGTGTTTCAGCCTTGACTCTGATTATAAAAAAACAATGTTTGCCTCCCCTATGTATATATTAAAAATATTTGAAGCCCCTGGGCAGTATTCGTCTTTTGTTCCAGGTATCAATTCCCGTCTCAGGGGACAAATATTTATTTCAATTGATTGTTTATCATTGAATGAAATAAATAAGAACGGGCCCTAACTTAAATGACCACAGTACCAAATAAGACTTTGAAAAAATCGAATAAATAAATTTAATAGCAATGATTATATTTATTACAAAAGAAAATACAAAATATTATAACCTATATTTAGTAAATATACATTAAAAAAAAACCATTGAATTATTAATGATTCTATTTTGTTCTATTGCTAACTAATGAAGGAAAATTGATCTAATTAAGCTTAAAAGCGGACGAAGTCATAAAAGTTAAATTTGTTTACAGAGTTGCTCCACCGAGTGGTGCTGCTGAGCGGTTCAGGGCTGAGTCCTTGGGCCCTTCAGAAGGACCCGTTGGCGGTGAAACGACGAGTGGCTGAACAGACAGGTTGTCACGGCGATCTAGTCGAAGACGACCTGGCACCTTGTCTACGTACTAAGCCCCTCGCCGAACTCATGGCCGTCCGATTAACGCCACCCCGGTTTCTGCCGGGATTTGCACCCTTTGTCGACGGTACCGTGCTCGTCGCGGCGCCTCCGAAGCGCAGTCCCGTACCGGGTACAGATCCTGGGACTGCTGCAGCAGCTGCCGCCGCCAGCGGTATCGACGCCACTGTTCCTCTTGGTAAGTTATACATCTAGTATCTTCTTCTTCTACCTTGATCTTATCCCTATGTGGGGTCGGCAAAATTAATTTATAATTAGCTGAAGCTCGAAAATAAGGTTTTAAATAAAAATAGTACTAGTGTACTTTTCGGATGTAGTTTCTTAGTTTGTTTTTTTTTTTTTTTTTTTTTTAATAGACTTTCGATTAAATTAGGCCAAAAAATACAATATAATAGGCCTACTTTTTTGATATACTTTTTCAGTTTTTCGATTTTCCAAAAATTCGCTCTAACGATTTTGATTAAAATTCATAAATGAATTATTTTTTAGATACTCACCTAAGGCGTGAAAATAAGCTTTTTATCAAATTCAGCCAAAAAGTACTAGTACTTTACTGATGTATTTAAAATATATGTCGACACAAAAAATCTGGTATGACAAGCACAGAACACACATTTCTATTACCGAAGGTAAGAGAAAGTTGTGTGCTGTGCGCCAGTCACACCAGATTTTTTTAAATAAATTTGTTTTAGGCTCATACACCAACACACACAAACAGATATGCATACTTAGGCCTATCTATTCTTTTAATTAATTTTTTTAATTTTACACACACACACACACACACTCACTTTTTTCTCATTCACACTTAACACTCACACACACATTCACACAGTCTTTTCCGCAACTCAGGCCATATAAGACTTTATAGATAACCGTTGTTATTTGTAATATCTATTGGGGGCCCAGGCATTTCTATTTAAGCCATTTGACATCCAAACGCTACCAACTACACCAAGCCCGAGGGCGTTCTTTTAAATTACAATTTTTATTAGTATCTTTCATATAAAATTATTTTTTACTTTTCTCTTATCTCTATTTCTTAATCTTATTTTATAAAAGTCACTTTATTTAATTATTTTCTTTTACATTAAATTACACAATTACGTATGTAATTTAAAACAATATATAATTTTCATTAAAATAATAGTGAAGAGAGGATGTCAGCCAAAAGGAGAACCTCTTATAGAATAAAAATCTCAATCCAGATTATTGACAATCTCAAGGTATACACCATTGAGATGCAGATAGAGTTGTTAATTAAAACCGAAACGTCTTCTGGATTGAGATTTTTATTCGATAGAGGCTCTCCCTTTGGCTGACATCCTCTCTTCCTGTCTATCATTCTAATCGTTGAATAGCCACTTCTCTCATAACATTAATAATAAATATGTTTTCTTCCCTGATAATAGTCAATGTGTTGGATTGATATCGAAGAAAATATACCACAAAATACTTTATTCCCATTAGTAGATTTCTTAATTGCGCAAAAACCCAATTTTTTGTTTCTATAATTCTAATCCGATTTCCTGTTCTCTTCTTTGTGCAGGCAACGGCCAGCAAGGGGTCGAGTTGGCCGACTTCCCTGACCGAGACCTTATCTTTGGTCTTGCCAGCACTGAGTCCTACTTAGACCTAAGTGCTCAAGATCTGGAATTCGGGTTCAACGAAAGCCGGAGAGATAGAATACTCCGGACGTACGTCCGTAACGCATATTATTACCATCTAAACGAAATATTCTCCACGCTCAAAAACGAATATACAGACTGGGAGAGGCCGACACAAAATCCCCTTTCGGTTAGAGACGCCACTTTGGAGGTCCTTTCTGATGGCCACACAGCGGCGCCTCTTATTCGTGTCGGTTATTTACATGCTGCAAACGGTGGAAGGACGTACTTTGTTCATTTTCATCATCAATCCGGAGAACGGGACTACCCACAGGTATTTATTTCCAACCAACCAACATATTTATTAAATTAATAATAATAACTTTTTCACTCATAAAATTAAAATATAAAAAAATTTTATTAATTCTAAAATCATAAAAATGCATCGTCAAAGTAATTTGAGAGTAATTAAATAATAGAGATTATGGTCCATTTGAATTGCTTAAATCTACTTGAGATTTACTAATTCAAGTTAAATGAGGGCCTTGAAGGGCATTAAATCAATCTAGTTAACTGGAGGGAATGATTAAACTCGAAGGGATGAGGGATGAGAAATACTCTTCTGAAAACGATTAGGAGAATTTCGAGATGGTCGTTCAAATGGTTTTCGTTTTTGGTCTGTGCAGAGATCTGGTAGTGTCCGCGGTGAGGACTTGCCCTACGTGCTTGGGCTGCCTCTAGTCGGCGGTCAACCCTTCTTCCCACACAACTACACGCGTCAAGACAGCCAAGTGAGCCGCATTCTCATGTATTATATCGCCAACTTCGCACGCACAGGGTGAGTTTTTTTTTTAACTTCTTTCATTATTCTAATCTACTTTTTTCAAAACCATATATTGAAAATATGGATTAGCTTAATCAAAGCCAATGGTAGATACTTTCTCCTTCCAGTTTCTGAAAATATAGATTGATATAATACCACAATTAAATTCATTAATTAAAAAAATTAAACAAGTTAGGGTTTGACCTCTAAATCTTTCATATCACCAACTTATTTTTGATTTGAAAAAATTTTAACAAGTTTTCATTATTGATTAATATTAAATATAATTATATAATATTACATAGCATATGGTGGATAAATTTGTTTTCCTTGCTCGTAGGTGGTAAACTCAAATAACAAAATAACTAATTGATTTGAGCTGGATGAGCTTTTCTAAAGCGGCATATTCTCTTGTAAATTTCTAGGTTAACAATTCCACATGAATGATCCTCTCTAGAATAGCTCGAAAAATCAATTAGTGAGATTACTAAGCAAGGAAAATTAATTTTTACCCTCGTGCTAAGCAGGATATTATATTAAATAAATTAAAACTAAAATCACACGGATTTGTTTTAATCTAATATTTATTAAAACATACCTAATCAGTGGAGTCATTTGGGGGCATTTGTCCCCCCCCCCCCCCAAGGGCTCTGATTTTTAGAAAATTTTATATTATTCTAAATAAAAAATTTTAAATATATCTACGAGTATATAAACTGTACAAAATTAAACAATTAATTAAATTAAATATCTTTTGGCCAAATTTGAGTATCCATTTGTAAGTAAATTTTAAGAAAAAAAAATTTGCCCCCCCTCCTACCCTTAAGAAAAAGTTGAAATGACGCCACTGTACCTAATTAAAACATATTTTAACTAGAGTAGCATTTTAACTTAAATAATATTATATATGTATGTTTAATATTAATCAAGTAAAGTGAAATTTGAACAAATTTATACACTCTTTTGGATATAATTTTTCTGAATATACTAGTAAATTATACCGATTTTTTTTCATTATTTACTTTAACATAAAATTTTAAAAATGAATCTTGCAAAAAATAAAATAAATCCTATTGCTTCTGCTAGTCTCTAAAAAAGAATTTTAAAACTTTTATTCAATTAAAAACTTTTGGTTCTATTAATAATTAATTGCCTTTAAATCTTGACTGATAATCTTTACGGCTTAGTGACTTACTTCTTTAGAAGTATTTACATTGAAAGATAATTAAAAAATAACAAGAACATGAAATGAGACTTAATACCATCAGGATGATGATGATGTTGTTTGCCAAACTTCTTCTCTTCTAAGCCTTATGTCAACCGATAATAAGTAGACTAAGAAACTCATAAGTCGAACTTAGCATCTTTTTTTGAATATTTTAAAAATGAATTATTAATCAATTAATAAATAAACAGACTTGGAAATTTTATTGATTAGTCTAAATCTATCAAAGAAGAATATTTGAATTCCTAATTGCACGAATTTAAGAGCCTTGATATGACTTTCTTGATTCTTTGAAAACTCCACTTGGATTTGCATTTTAGCCTTTTTTTGTATAGGTATATCTTGAAATAATATTCAACATATTCAACATATCAGCCCTATGCAACATACAGCCACGTTCTACTATTCATAATGTTTTTTTGCAAATATTAATTAATTAATAATAAAAAAATACTTTTCTTTGGTCAAATTTCCCCACACCAAATCTTACGTTAAGAATAATCTTAAAAGTCAGATAATATGAGTTCAGATGATAAGTATTACTATGAAAATTTATTTCAATCAATTGGATTTGACTAGAGATACTTTTATCTGCTTTCTTACTCCCTCAAGAGTATTTCTGACATCGTAGATTTTTCCCATAAAGTTGAATTTATGATTCGGAAGTTCAACCCTCCAGCTCCCTCAGCAAACACTAATGATATAAAATTCATATAAAATAGTCCTTAAAAGCGCTTTTATATTTTCTCAACTATATATTTAATATACCAGCCACACGGCCGGGGGGTATATCACCCCTTGCCCCCCTCTGTCTGCGGCCCTGGTTCTTCATTATTAGAATACTTTCATTTTATTTGGTTTTATCTGAAATTCTCGAGAAATTTAGTTCCTACTTTTCTCCCTCTTGCCATGAATAGGCCCGATTTAGAGCACTGTAAGCCGACCTAGCTCTGACTTTGAACCCTGAGATATTACCATTTACTAATAGGCCCTAACTCTTATACCCATTAGATCCGACTTTGGTCCCCAAACTGGTAAAAATGCCATTTTAAACATTTCAACACAATAATTGATGAATTTTTTTGATTTGTTCTAGAGATAATAAATATAATATTTATCTATCATGTTTAATGATATTAAATTTAAATGAGAAAACATATGAAGGAAGTTTACTTCTTATTTAAGCCGGATCTTCAGGCAGGTATTATAAAATTTTTTTTTTTTAAATAAATTTTTTATAATACCTGCCTGAAGATCCGGCTTAAATAAGAAATAAACTTCCTTCATATGTTTTCTCATCAGATGACTCTTGCAACTTCCTAAATTCTAATTAAATTTAAATTAAATTTTTATCTTTTTTCCCCAAGTTTTGATCATTACATTTGTTCTGATGACAAATATCGCAGGATATATTAATATATCAACATCAAAGAGGTTAACAAATATTGAATTTCTCTTTTATTCCTTTAGGCTTATTTGCAAATAATAAACAATCGAATTCAATTTCAATTATCTTTTATGCTAAAAAGGGAATAAACTGGAAAATTTTTCTATATAAGCTTTCCATAATCCTAACAAAATTATTTTATCAGGAAATACGGAATTTTTTATTAGACAGAATGAAATCTAGAATAGACTATACTCTTACCTTAGGTTGTGTAATGTGCTATCCCACCAGATTTTTTGTGAGAAATTTAGTTTTGTTGTAATTATTATTATTTGAAATTCCTACTGAGATCCCCATTTATATTCCCGAAGTGCTCTCATATTCACAGACACACACCTCAAACTAGGCTGTACGGCTTCTAGCCGTAGCCAGGAACTCCGTGAAGCTACATGATTTCCTATCTCTAACTCCTCTGCCTGCATTCATTTCTAGCTAATGAATTAATCCTTATTTCTAATTCCACCCGGTCCTTTTATCCAACATCTTCTATACAAGCGGGGCTTCTTTTATCCTTATTTTAGTTTCAGCAGGTCCTTTCTTAGCTTACTTCTTTAGAAGCGGGGCTTACTGCATTACTGAGAGGGAATCTTCTTTACGTCCCTTCTATAGAACTGAAAAGGTACATCCGGAAGTACTACTTAATAATCTTGAGCCAATTTTATCTAAAAGGGTTGTGTTGCATGTCAGGAGAGGCAAATATCAAATATATATCAATATCATTGAATATTAAATTTGATAGCTCTTCTAGTTGTTGAGATATTTTGTTCAAAGATATACAATCACAGACAGACCAATATGCGGGATTGGTCCCAACTTTGTTGAAATGAGAGACGCTCAGATTCCAAAAAGTTGGTCTCCAAAAAGCCAAAATATGAACATCGAAATTTTGTCACGGTTATAATATTTTCTTTCTCTTTATTATACAGTAAGCTTATATATAGCCAATATCCCCTCTGCAGAAAATTAAAATAAATATGCTTATGAGAATAATAATAGGCTAATAATGTTCGATAATAGTTATAGAAAGGGGAGGCTCGCTGGTGTAGAGGGCTAGGGTGTCGGCTTCTGGAAAGAAGATCTGTGTTCAAATCCTGAGCGTGATTGATTTTTTAATTAAATAAAAACATTTATTTAATGTAAACAAATCCTCAAGCAGGCACTGGATTGGAATTTTGGATTTCACCACAATGGCCCCAAGCAACTCAACGAGGAGAGGGAGTTGCTGTGACAGCTCGTCCTGTGGAAGGGACGTAAAGAAGATTCCCTTTTTTTTCACCCCCTCCCCCATTTTCGGGTTTGGGGTTTGGGGTTTTTTAAATTTAAAAAAAGAGAAATATAATATTTCTTTTTTTATTTTTAAAATTTTTTCGCCCCCCCCTCGCGCTCTTTCTTTTTTTCCCTCTTCCCCCCCCTTTCGCCCCCTGCGCGTCGAGGATTTTTAAATAAATTTTAAAAAATAATAAAATATTTTTTTTTTTTTATTTCTTAAAACCTAAAACAAAAACCCCTAAAAATTTGTGTGTATAATAAAAAATAAAATTTTTGATACTGTCTGTTAAAGAAGATTCGCTTTCAGTGATGCATTCTTCGAAAGAAGAAGGCTATACGCCGGTGCTGAGGGAGTCCCTCCTTGAATTAGGGCATTCTCGCTAGATGAGGTTGGATAAATGGAATCGGGTGAAACCAGAAATAAAGGAATAGTTCACTATCTAGAAATGCATGCATGAGGAGGAGTTAGAGTTAGGAAATAAATGTAACTTCACGGGGTTGCCGGTAGATGACTACGGCCAGAGGCCGGTTGGGTTTGAGGTGTGGGTCTTCGTGCACGGAAGCACCTCGGGTAAATAAACGGGGATCCTGATAGGAATTTCAAATAATAATAATTTGCACTCAGGGGCTCACATCAGTGAATATGTGGATCACGAGTTACCCGAGCCAATTTTGTCTTTTTTATTTCAGTCTTTTTCTTTTCCTTTATCAAAATATTGCTTGAAGGTTAGCATTTTTCTTGCTCACTCGCATTTCTAAATTATTCCCTCTCCAATGCCGACTAGAATAGAAGGAGAAAAGAAATAAAATTCGCTATATTTTTGCTGAAAACTTTTAACAAACCTATTATTTTTCTTTTTTTATACGTATAAATGTGTGTGTATATTGCCAATTGCAAATAAATCCAAGCAATTTAATAGAAATCGTGTATACTATTGATTTCGCTATAAATATAGATCTCGAACTAAAAGATTTAATTTAAAAAGTTGTATCAAATATTTGAAAACTTTTTTTTCACCGGTGAGTGGTTGGTCGTATATTTTCCTTTTTTTTTTTTTGCTTACTTAGGCGATAAACTTTTTTTTACCCGGGAGGTTTTTGCACCTGAATTGACTCTCACGCAGATTATTTACAAGGGGCCTAAGGCCCCTTGGCTCGCTCGGCTGCTCAAAGCTCACTTGACATCGACATCACACGTCCCTTGTCCAACCCTCACAACACCCTCATAAAATACAACTTAGTTGCCCACTATCATTGATTTACTTCAAGCCCTGTTTCTCTAGCAACTACTTACTTACCTTGAAACGTGCTATTCGTGTTCTTCTTTTTGTTTGGGTAATAAGATTATCGAGCTTGGGCTTATATAGTATCGTAGTATAGCCTATTAATTAAATAGTTGGTTAAAGTAGGCCTTCCTGATCTATAAAATTTAATCATTATATTTCCATGAAGTAGACTAATAAACCGTAGAGTAGCTACTGTGGAACAGTTGGAATAAACTGCTGCAGGCGCACGAGTTATAAGGTTGCAAAATTATAAATATTTTTAATATTTTCTATTTATTTATTTATTTAAAAGAACTGTTGGCATTAGGCCACCAGCCATTTTTGCCACCGCTAATATTTTCTATAAAATACGAAAAATTTCTTCAAAAATATTTTTTTCTTTCTCTTACCTCTATATATGTTAAGATATAGAGAGAGAAATTATTGGATTCATGTCGAAAATTCGATGTCGATTCGATGGATATATACACGTTTTGAGGTTCCCTGAATACAAAAAAGTGGTTTTCCGCGATATGGTCTGTCTGTGTGTCTCTGTTCAATTTGAAGAATGAAGAAATTGAGCTAGGAACTTGAAATTTTATATTTAAGTTAGGCACCCCCCTAGGGCGTGAAAATTAGCTTTTAATCAAAATCGGCCAAAAAGTATATTTTACTGATGTAGTTTTTCAGTTTCTTTCGATTTCCTCAAAATTTCCTCCAACAATTTTGATTAAAATTCAAAAATCAATTATTAGGATTAGGTAGATGTAGACAGCCAGCAAAAAAAAACTTTAATTATCGTCGACGTTTCGGAATCAATCCCATCGTCAGGACGATAAACTGTTAATGTTGCTTCAGTTTATCGTCCTGAAGATGGGATCGATCGTGATTCCGAAACGTCGACGATAATTAAATAAAGTTTTTTTTTTTTTCATTTGCATCTACCTAATCCTAATAATTACCACTCAGCCATCGAATTTCTTCTACTTAAAAATCACTAATTCTTTGCTCTTTGAAATGAATATTCTCATTTTTGGCATTGAGAAATCTGGTGCGACCAGTCACACCAGATTTTTTATTAATTTTGATTTAAAAAAAAGTTTTTTGATTTTTCACACAAGTACAAAGAATTTTTGAAAAAATTTTCTATTTTTAATATAAAATATGACTAAATTCAGACCCAGGTTCAGGGGGAGGGCGACCCCCTTTCACTAAAATAAAATCAAATAAGATGAAAAGTTAAAACTCGTTTTATTTAATTTTTTCTTTAATTGTTGAAGTTTCGGACTACAGGCATATCTTTCGTCAGGAATAAATACAGATTATGAAATTATTCTATTCAAGAATTTTAAGTTCTAAAACGCAACTGCGACCGAAACGCTGACACTTAAATGGAAATTTAATAAGAAGAGCTTTAACTTAAAAAGTTTTTTAAAAAACATTCACACTTTTTCTCATTCACACAGTCTTTTCGGCAACTTAGGCCATTTAAGACTTTGACGATAACCGTTGTAGAGAATATATCTATTGTGGGGTCAGGCATTTCTATTTAAGCCATCTGGTATCCAAATGGCTTAAATAAAATCATTGGACTGCCTGGGTCCGAACCCGCGACGTTTGGTATAGGAGGTAGGCGCGCTACTTACTACGCCAAACTCGGGGGCCTAAAAAGTTAAAAATCATTAATTTCGGATTTTTGCTTTATCAGGCAATAAGAAATTTATAAAAAAGAACTTACTTAAGATTAAAGAAGAATTCGTTCAACATGCATAAGAAAATTTTATTTCATTTTTGTTTAATATAGAGTATTATTAAATAATATAAATAGGTTCTTGAAAAATAGTCCTGGGAGTAATGTTTTCAAGATAATAATAATAACATTCAAGGTTAGTAGAAAGACAAGGTTGTCTCATACGGAGTGGAAAATGGTGGGGGGTTTTGGCAAATGACGTCACTCGAGTCCAAGATTCCCTAGTGACAAACGTTCTGAGTGCATATAGCTATTTGATATTTTGTACTTACATTACACATCCTTTAATAAATCGATTTGGACATTGTTTTATCATTTTTGCTTATATTGGAGGTAATTAATTGAATGTTAAATCAAATAGTTAAAAAATATATATTTGATTCTAATCATAACCTTTTTCAAAATATTCGATTTAGGCTGTTTTTTCATCTTTTTGAATCAACATTTCATTTGTGTGTTTGTGGCGCTTTCTTTACATGGATTCAAGGTAATCAATGAAATACTAAATCAATTATTTAAAATATATATTTCATTCTAATCATTCTTTTAGATGCCTGGAACAATTTGCTCAGTTGCAATTTGTAAAAATTCTTTTTATAAACAAAAGGAAGGAGAAGAAAAAATTATTGTTTTTTTTTCATTTCCAAAAGATGATAACCTACGAAAAGAATGGATTAGAAGATGTTATCGAAAAGATAGTGTAAATCCAAAAACGGGAAGAATTTGCAACGTGCAAAATCTGATTTTCAAGAAGACATGCGAGAGAAAATTATGAATTTACCTCCCAAAATTCGATTAAAGCCAACAGGTAGGTAAAAAATACTCTCTCTCTATATATATATATATACACAAGGCTTTTTTCACTATAGGCTATACCCATGTCCACTGAGATTCTAATTTTACTTTTTATTTTAGTAATATCTTATTTATTATTAATATATCAAGCTATATATATTCAGCTGTTCCATCGTTATTTTTAAAACCCAGTGATGTACCAATTCCTGAGGAATCAGCCCGATTGGCCCGAGATAAAAGAAAGGAAGAAAAAGAAATATTGGAAGATTTAATGAAGAAGGTTTCTGAAACTTCAAGTCTACAAACAAATATTTCGCAGACAGAAAAAGATGAAGAAGATAAAATAGATGAAGAAAAAAAATATAACAAAGGCAGTTTAAAAAAAGAAAAAAACATAATAAATAAAATAACTAAATATGTATTTAAAAAATGCCCAGAAATTCCTATAATTTTAGAAAAATCATTCGTTAAATTAAGAGTTTTATTTAGAATAAAATTTTTTAATTCCCAAAGAGTAGTTACTAATAGAATTTCTTTAATGAAAAGAAAACTTTCTGACGAGGGAAGAAAAAAATCTTAAAAAAAAAAAGAAGAAAACTATTTCATAAGAAATAAATATTAATAGAATAATAGACAGGAAGAGAGAATGTCAGCCCAACAGGACAGCCCCTATCGAATAAAAATCTCAATCCAGAAGGCGTTTCGGTTTTAATTGAATAAAGCCATCATCAGTTCTCAAGAGATTATTGGCTCAAGGTTGGGATGCAGAGAGTGTTGTTTTATATAAACATATACAAAATTATATAAAAATATAACATTTGCATAGCCAATAATCTCTTGAGAACTGATGATGGCTTTATTTAATTAAAACCGAAACGCCTTCTGGATTGAAATTTTTATTCGATAGGGACTGTCCTGTTTGGCTGACATTCTCTCTTCCTGTCTATTATTCTATTAATATTAAAAATATAACATTTTCTTATGAAATAGTTTAGGTAGAGAGGTCATACCATCCTTGTTAAGGTTTTTGGCCAGGTTTTCCTTAACAACTTAAGGCGAATGTCGGGATGGCTAATGCGACGTTTACTATACATTTCTATTTTTTTTCCTTTTGTTTTGTTTTGTTATATTTGTTATTATATTTAAATTTGTATTGTGTTTGTTGGACCTAGCCACCGGGGACTGGTGCCTCTAAGCGGGTCGTAATAAATTTATTTATTTTATTTAAAATATGTTCCATTTTTATTTTTTTGAAATATTATTTAATGTTTTTTTCAGCACTAGAGAAAATAATAATTTTTTTTAAAATATATTAATTAAATAATAGAAAGTAAAACAAAAATGAAGACAATTCGGAAAAAAAATACTTTCTACTTATATTATATATTGTTATATAGGTAAGAGAAAGTAAAAGGAAAAATTAAATATTTTAATTTAAAATTTATATTCAAAATGATGAAAGAAAATTAAAAGGAACAACTTTTAAATATCAATCGTAAAAAGCCAGAGAGAGATAAATACTATATATAAAATAAGAATTCAAATTTGGGCTTCTTGATGACGATTTCCCGCCTTCGCTCTGATTGGTCGAGCCGTATGAGACAACCTTGTCATCTATTAGCCTTGAATAACATTGTCTCTCTGAAGTAGAGGAAAAAAAAAAAGAAAAGAGAAAGAGAATCCATCTCTATTTGTATAAAACGAACAAACTCATTCCTTTTCTTTATTTATTCAAGTTTATTTCGTCTTCCTCTTGTCTGTTTGCCATCTTCACTATTCTGTTATTTTATATCCAGCTTTAGGATTAAAAAGGGACCCCCTGACTAACAAGGGGACGGCCAAGTGAGTATATCACGGATTCGTTTGAAAAAAATTGAGGTGATACTTTGAGCCAAAAAAATTTTCACGTGTTTCGGCGTTTTACTCCATAGAGCCCTGATTGGCCAAAAAAATAAATAAATACCGAAACAATTTTCGCGCTTTCAAGTAGTTTCTGTTTGAAACATTACGTAACAGTCAGCTGTGGCTAGGTTGGTAGCGTAGCCGACTGGTAAGTATGTGGTCCCGGGTTCAAACGACGGAGTAAGCAATTTTTTTTTTTTAAATCTTTTTATGTTATTGTAACAAACAATATATTTAAAACTGTTTCATATTTTTTTTTTCATATTTTATTATTTTTTTTTAGTAATTAAATTTTAAAATTTTTTTAAATATCCTTTATAAACTGCGCTAATTGTCGCCTACTTATTTGTTTTGCATGTTTTTATGACTTATATCACCCTACTTCGTGTGGGGTAAGTGTACAAGTAAATTAACAAAGTAAGTTATCTATATTCGCTTGACTACCTAATTTCTTTTATTAAATATAAGCAAATAAATTTTTTATTAATATCACGTATTTATTTAATTAATGGATTATTTTATGCCTTCTTTATTTCTTAATATATTTATATAGTGTAATAAATGATATTTTCTTCATGAATTTAAATTAAATTTTAATTTTAAGGTAATAAATAAACTCGAAAAACAATTTTAACAAAATTTTAAAATTTAATTACTAAAAAAAAATAATAAAATATGAAAAAAAAAATATGAAACAGTTTTAAATATATTGTTTGTTACAATAACATAAAAAGATTAAAAAAAAAAAATTGCTTACTCCGTCGTTTGAACCCGGGACCACATACTTACCAGTCGGCTACGCTACCAACCTAGCCACAGCTGACTGTTACGTAATATTTCAAACAGAAACTACTTGAAAGCGCGAAAATTATTTCAGTATTTATTTATTTTTTTTTGGCCAATCGGGGCTCTATGGAGTAAAACGCCGAAACACGTGAAAATTTTTTTGGCTCAAAGTATCACCTCAATTTTTTTCAAACGAATCCGTGATATACTCACTTGGCCGTCCCCTTGTAAGTCTCATTTCCAAAACAATTTAATCTTATAACATGATAAATAATAAATTATCACTGATGTTTAATTATCATTCATAATTTACTGTGTTTCAAATTAGAATGATGATTAAATGAAAATTGATGTAGCAAGTTAAAAATTTTTTTTTTTTTACTTTGATTACATTTTTTTGTCTTCCACATGTACATGACGGTCTGTTCTCGGGTTCAACTTTAATTTCTTGTGTCAACCTTTCACTGCACAATAACTGTCTTTATTCACAAAATAGGTCTACTCTTTACATTAAATTTCCTCTTTGTGCCCGGGACGGATTAGGGGGGACGACCCAGGGGGGGGACAATTGAAGCCAATTCAATTTAAATAAATAGGGACGGGGCTAAATGCCTCCGATGCCGAAAAAAAACAGCCCCTACCGACCAAATTGCATTAATCCGTCCCTGCTTTGTGCTAAGTTTAGATGTTTTTCACTGTTTCTCAATTAGCTTTATAAATTATATTATTCTTCATTAAGAATCAAAGTCAATTTATCCATTTTATTAAACTTGAAAAATTATACAAAGTTCACAATTTCTTAAAGGTTAACCAAGGAGCTATAAAATGAAAAATTTTAATTATGGATATAATTTGCATAAACAATTAAACTTTTCACTTCTTTAAGCTAACTTGATAATTGATCCTATATATTTAATTAATTAAAATTATAATTAATTAATTATTATTACCTCTTTTAACATTAATGATTAGATTTATGACATATCAAAAAAGTAGAGAACTCACCTCTGTGGAGAGGTAGGGGTTTCTTTATAATCTCGGGGCCAGTCGCCCAATCTTTGTTCGTTTCTGGCGGCTCAATGGGGCTTCAAAGTTAGTGACATCCTTGGGGGAAAATTTTTTTTTCTTAAAATTTACTTATAAATAGGTATTTCAAATTTGGCCAAAAGATATTTAATTAAATTTTTTATAGTTTATATACCATTAGATCTTCTTCTGTCCTCGCCATTATTAATCCCGCGGTGCTTATATACCATTAGATATACGATTTTATTTTGAACATAAAATTTTAAAAAGTTCAGAGCCCTTGAGGGGATCCCAAATTTTTGACTGTTTTAGCTCTCACCTCATTGCTGCATTTCATTTTTTTTCCTTTCGACCTTTTTTTTTTACTTTCTCTTACCTATGTATATATGTAATATATATATATAGAGAAAGTATTGGATTCATGTCAAAAATTCGATGTCGAGATTTTGATGGATATACACGTTTTGAGGTCCCTTGAATCCAAAAAAGTGGTTTTCGCGACATGGTCTGTCTGTGGGTGTGTGGGTGTGTGTTCAATTTTAAGCATGAAGGAATTGAGCTACGAGGTTGAAATTTTATATATAACTTAAACACCCCCGGGACCGGAAAAATAAGCTTTTAATCAAAATCGGCCAAAGAGTACTAGTACTTTACTGATGTACTTTTTCAGTTTTTTTCGAATTTCTCAAAATTTGCTCCAACGATTTTTTTTTTAAATTCAAAAATCAATTATTTTTTAGATTCTCTTTAAAATGTATATTCTCATTTTGCAATTGAAATCTTCTGAAGACCACTTTACTCTTGTATTTCATAGGGAAGATAGGAGAAATGGTTGCCATGGTAACAAAACATAAATATTTTCCTATACTTATAAATTTTACATCTGAATTCATATGTTCCGTACTGTCGGGAACTAAATATATGTCGACACAAAAAATCTGGTGTGACAAGCACAGTACACAACTTTCGATTACCGAAGGTAAGAGAAAGTTGTGTGCTGTGCGCCAGTCACACCAGATTTTTTGTTTAAAAACGACACAAGCTGAGACAAACAATTGATTAACCTTTAGCAAATGGATTTGATCTCCCCTAAGATGCTTACGTAATACTTAACAAAAAAATCTGGTGTGTCTGTCGCACAGCGGTAATCGAAAGTTGTGTTTTGTGCTTGTCACACCAGATTTTTCGTGTTGACATATATTTAGTTTCCGCCGATATATTAGAATTCAAGATGTAAAATTTATAAACATGGGAAAATATTTATATTTTCATAAAACCGAAAAAAAAAAACAAATTTAAAAAGTCCATCAGTAAAGTACTACTTTTTTTTGGTTGATTTTTGTTACGTGCCAGGGGTGTGCTTAACTTTATATATAAAATTTCAACTTCTTATCTCTTCTTCTCCTTTTTTGACATGAAACCAATACTTTCTCTCTATATATAAGTATATGTATATTAACATATACATATAGGTAAGAGAAAGTAAAAATTAAATCATTCTAATGCACACATCAGAGTATAATTATACTTTTTGACACATATTTTAAACATATACTTTTTATTCTCTAAATAGTTTATTCTTCTCTAAATAGTTTATTATTTATTAAAATTTTTTTAGAAATCTATGGTTCATCTTCATTAATAACCACTTATACAATATACAAATTTTATAATGAAGAGATCGAGATAATCACACCACAGACACAACTTTAAACAATTAACATACAAATTTTGAATTTTTTTTATTAAAAAAAAATAAAATAAAAATAAATGAAAAAATGTCAAATTAAGAGTATTTTAGAGCTTATAGTTTTGTCATTGGCTCATATGCTTTTTTTCTGAAGGGAAGATGGGGAAGGGGAGTGGGGGAGTAACGTTAACCTCTAACACTTCATTCATCAAGCTCAAAACTTGAGTATAACACTTTATATCATTTATCTTGTTTATCTCTACTATTAAAGATTATTAAACTAGTATGTGTCTATATAAGTTCATCCATTACAGAAACATATATTACTTAAAATTTTGTTTCAAAAAAGTAAAAAGATTAAATAAAGTTAAATAATATAGAATAAGTAGTTGTCATTTCTCTATACGTACTGATGTATTTGCGAAATTAACCAACTCTATCTAACGACATTAACAAGATGCTTTATGTGGGGGATGATGGCTCTTTTGATATGCATCTGTCAACATTTCGAAGACAGCGTAATATATCTTCATTTACTGTCTCTCTGATCTGATGCTGTCTCTCCTCTCTCTTTCTCTTTCTCTATCCATTTTCCATTTGTTAAATCTCGATAATATGTTAACAAGAAAGAAAGAAAGAAAGGAAAAGGAAAAGAGTGGAAGACAAAATTCCAAATTGTAACAAATAGAAAATCTTTTAACGTCTGTCTTGACTTATTTTGTTCTTTTTCAACTTTTTTTTTTATTCCTTTTGGATTTAAAAAGACATTAAATAGAATAAGAGGTAGAGAAAGAGAAAGAATTTATTATTTAAATCAAAATGAGATTTTTTTTTAACAGAAAAACTTTATCCTTAAATTATTTATTTATTTCTTTAAAGTTTAAGAATAAAAAAAAATCCATCACGAGAATATATATAGGCTGAAATATTTTCTCATTGTCATGGGCGACACGATTATATATTAAAAAAAAAAAAACTATTTACATAAAAAATCGTGCTGTTTTCGGAAACCTTGAAATTTGACTCCCTTCAAAAAATAAATTACATCAGTTCAAATCAATAAGATCTTTATATGAGTGGGAAGGCCGCGCCCATGAACTTTTCTTAATATTGTATGCTCGATTTTCTTATTAGAAAACCCTGTATATACTAATAAGGCCATTCAAGAATTACTTGATAGACAAATTTTTGATTTTTTTTTTTTTTTTTTTTTGTTTGTTTTTCTTTAGGCCCTCGGGGCATGGCGTAGAGGTTAGCGTGCTAACCTCGTATACCAAACGTCGCGGGTTCGGACCCCAGGCAGTCCGATGATTTTATTTAAGCCAATTGGATACCAAATGACTTAAATAAGAATGCCTGGACCCCTATATGTATATTTATCAACAACGGTTATCGTCTAAAGTCTTAAATGGCCTGAGCTGCCGAAAAGACTGTGTGAATGTGTGTGTGAGTGTGAGTATGAATGAGAAAAAAGTGTGAATGTTTTAAAAAGAAAAAAACAAAAAATTTTTGATTGTTTTCCACCCCCTCCCCCGCATAATTTATTTCGTTCGACTTTTTTTTAGGTCTACTAATATAAGCAACATATCCTCCCTCTTGTTAGCAAAATAATCAAATGGGATACTCTTCCCCTAAACCTGCTTTCGTAAGACTCAAATGACATTTAAAAAATCTGGTGTGATTGGTCGCACAGCACTCAACTTTCTCTTACCTTCTATAATCGAAAGTTGTGTTCTGTGCTTGCCACACCAGATTTTTCGTGTCGACATATATTTAGTTTCCGCCGATATATTAGAATTCATGATGTAAAATTTATAAGCATGGGAAAATTTTTTAAATTTTGTTACCATTCCAACCATTTCTCCTCTAAGATTTAAACTTTCGACCGTTAGTTCTCGTTGAAACATTTTTTAAATTAAAATTAAATATACAAATTAAACACTAGGTTATTTGTTTCAAAGATTTTATTAATTAAAAAATTAACACCTGATACGTATTTCGACAATTCCTTGTCATCATCAGAAGTGATTTAGAATATAACGACTTCTAATGATGACAAGGAATTGTCGAAATACGTATCAAGTGTTAATTTTTTAATTAATAAAACCTTTGAAACAAATAACCTAGTGTTTAATTTGTATATTTAATTTTATTTTCTCCTATCCTTCCTATGAATACAAGAGTAAAGTGGTCTTCAGAAGATTTCAATGACAAAATGAGAAAATAAATTTTAAAGAGCATCTAAAAAAATAATTAGTTTTTGTATTTTAATCAAAATCGTTGGAACGAATTTTCGAGAAAATCGAAACAAAAAAACTGAAAAACTACATCAGTAAAGTATTAGTACTTTTTGGCCGATTTTGATCAAAAGCTTATTTTCATGCTCTAGGTGCGTGTCTAACTTGAATATAAAATTTCAACCTTTTAGCTCAATTCCTTCATTCTTTAAATTGAACCCAGACAGACACACACAAACAGACAGACCATGTTTCGAAAACCACTTTTTTTGGATTCAGGGGACTTCAAAACGTGTATATCCATCAAAATCCCGACATTGAATTTGTGACATGAATCCATTTTTTTTCTATATATATAGGCCTATTATATATATACATAGGCGCCGGAACTGGGGGGGCAAGGGTACATTGCCCCCCCCCCCCCCTGGCAATCTACAGGGGGGGACAGAGGGGGGCAAAATTTCTTTTTTATTTCATTTATTTTTAAAAATGATATATTTTTACTTTTGAAAAATAAAATCTTCTAAATTAAAAAAAAATTAAAAGAGTAAGAAATTCATTTTTTTCCAAATTTTTTCCAAAAATTTTTGATAAAAATCACTATCAAGTTTTTTAAAATTTTAATTTTATTAAAATTGTGATTTTATTTAAAATTTTTAAAGTTTTATAGTAGATTTGTTTTTGTTTTATACTATTTAAACATATTAAATTATTTTAATTTTCTAAAAAAAATTTTTTTGCCCCCCTGATTCAAATTCGTTCCGGCGCCCCTGTATATATAGAGATGTATATTAACATATATATATATATATATATATATATATATATATGCGAAGACAAGTTTTCTCGGGTTAAGTCGCGTGGGGTGCTGAGATTTACTCGACGTTTCGGCTCTCCTTTTGGAGCCATTTTCAAGAGAAGGAAGTTAGGAGGTAATGGTGGAGGGGGTTGTTTACGGGGTCGCAGTCTTCCTGGTCCCCAGGTCAATTTGGTGGATGACTCAGAGGCGTGGATTGGTCTCTGAGAACTGGAGGAAGGTTGGGTGTGTGTAATTGTGTTCGGTTTAGGTTGACTACGGGGCCTCAATCTGCCTACTCCCCAAGTCGGTGTGTTGGTGGTGTGTTTGGTGGATGCCTCAGAGGTCTGGGTTTGTCTCTGAGGAATGGACAGTGGTTGGTTCTGTGTAATCGGGTTTGTGTTTGGTTTGGGTTGACTTTGGGGCCTCAATCTGCCTACTCCCCAAGTCGGGGTGTTAGCTCTTGGTTCCCGGGGTCTCAACCTGCCCTCGGCCTGGGAGTAGGCAGGTTGAGACCCCGGGAACCAAGAGCTAACACCCCGACTGGGGAGTAGGCAGATTGAGGCCCCAAAGTCAACCCAAACCAAACACAAACCCGATTACACAGAACCAACCACTGTCCATTCCTCAGAG
The DNA here is from genome assembly GCA_023213315.1 of Euborellia annulipes. NCBI lineage: Eukaryota > Metazoa > Arthropoda > Insecta > Dermaptera > Anisolabididae > Euborellia > Euborellia annulipes. The sequence goes on from JAKCPI010007984.1 coordinate 117,720, forward strand.
ACAAACCCAGACCTCTGAGGCATCCACCAAACACACCACCAACACACCGACTTGGGGAGTAGGCAGATTGAGGCCCCGTAGTCAACCTAAACCGAACACAATTACACACACCCAACCTTCCTCCAGTTCTCAGAGACCAATCCACGCCTCTGAGTCATCCACCAAATTGACCTGGGGACCAGGAAGACTGCGACCCCGTAAACAACCCCCTCCACCATTACCTCCTAACTTCCTTCTCTCTTGAAAATGGCTCCAAAAGGAGAGCCGAAACGTCGAGTAAATCTCAGCACCCCACGCGACTTAACCCGAGAAAACTTGTCTTCGCATACATCCGGTCGCGGAAACCTTCAAGAACATATATATATATATATATATATATATATATATATATATATATATATACATTTAGGTAAGAGAAAGTAACAATAATATATTATTGTCTACAAATCAATCAATAAATATCACCGAGTTCGAAATTGGCCTCACGTGTCGAAGAAAAAAAAATTTTAAAAATCCATTTTCATTAATTATCTTTCTTTCTGCCCTTTTATATTTATAAATAACCAGAAGAATAGAGTTTTTCATTTTAATTTTTTTAATAAATTTAATAAATAACTAGACGTTTATTTCCGACGATTATATGATATTAAAGGACGTCTCTCGTAGTTCTAAAATACTCAAAGTATCATTTGTTAGGCTGACCAAAAAATTCACTAGAGGAGGAGCAATAATTTTTAAAAATTAGATAAAAAAAAAAAAAAAAAAAAAAACTAGAGTCAACCTCGAAAGAAATAGCAACCGCGAAAATTGAGCTCCCAGACTTTTTGTCATTTTCTTTTATTTTTATTCATTTTTTTCTTCTTCTTTCCAGAGATCCAAATGGTGGCAATCTTGATCTGAAGAACCATCATGTTGGACCAATGTCATCTTCCTCTTCGTCGTCGTCAAGTTCGTCGTCATCTCGGGGCTCCGATTATCAGCATCACAACAACAACGACCACCACGATGATGACGACGACGAGGACCGAGGGGGTTCAGCCTCCGGGGCGGTAACGACGCCCCGCTTCTGGGACACTTACGACTCCATCAACCAGCTCTATCTCGAACTGAGTAAGTCTCTCTTTTGTATAACAAATTCTTTTTTTTTTATATATATACCTAGAATATAATAAAACATTATCCGACGGTGTAGTTAAAAAGCAGAGTTATCTTTTTTCACTTTATATACTACTATCAAAGAGCATACCTTAAAGTTTCAGTCTCTAGAGTAGGGATATGAATATTGAATCATATATGGAGCAATGAAACTTTACGGAAAAAATAATTTAGTTAAAACATTTGAAGATTTTTTTTTGCATATAAATAGTATATTTAACTTTATTAAAATAAAAGAGAATATTCATATTTAGTCAACTTATTACTTTCTCTTAAGTTTCAAATATTTCAAATGTAAATTAATCATTCTTTGAAGACATAAATATTGTATTAAATGGCGTGGGAACATGGATGTAACTAAGGGGGTGCCGGGGGGCCTGGCTCCCCCAGAAGGCTCGATCCCCCCCCCCCCAGAAAACTCCTTGCCCCAAGAAAAATTGAGAAAATATGGGCTTTCCTGGCCCACCGGAGGATAGCTGGCCCCATGCCCCCCCCCCCCAGCCATATTCTCTAGTTACGCCCATGCGTGGGAAATATTTGGAAAATAAATTAATTGCTGATTTTTCCTCTACAATATACCTACATAACATTTCATTTATTCATAAAGAAAAATAATTTTTTTGAAGTTGGTGGTTTCTCAAAATTATTTCATATTTTTACTCTAATGATTCATTTTACTAATACTATTCAACATTTGACGATCGCTATTACCTTCATCTCAAATTTTAAAGTGTAGGTAAAAAATTAACAGCTTTTAAAATTTTAACTACTTCTGCCTTAATATTTTAATTAATTTAATTTTTGGGATTTCGAGGGGTGGAGCTGAACCTCCATATCCCCTTTTTGCAAAGGCCCTGCCAAAGAAATATTCTGTGACTCCCGAAAAAATACACCTCAAAAAATGCTTTAGCTTCAAATAATTTTGAAATGGGCTAAGGACCCCACGAACTTAAAGTTTGAAAAAAAAAAATAATAATAATAATAAATAAAATAATATTAAGAAATAAAGAAAGAGCGAATGCAGTTATTTTTATATCGTTTTAATTAGGCACTTCAAGCCGACTTTTCGGTCAGATCTGCCACCATCATCAGGGCTGCAATTGTTTAAAATATTTCTTGCCATTTAATGAGGACCATAGGCTATGCGAGTCAAGGTTAGATTGATATAACCTTGACTCGCATAGCTTTGGTTCTTATTCAATGACAAGAAATATTCTACACAATATCACCATTCCAATTTTTGAGTTTTATTGACACACTTCAGCTCTGAAGATGGTGCGCAGATCTGACCAAAACGTCGGCTTGAAGTGCTTAATAAACGAAATAAAAATAGCTGCATTCGCTCTTTCTTTATTCCTTACTACAAGATCTACTCGGCTATTCTTAATAGAGAAATAAATAAATATAACTTACAAATTGTTAGTGTTAAAAATTTTAAAATACAATATTTTTTATATTCTTTAAAATTTATTTATTTGGGTATTGTGGAGGGGGATTAATCCGGTTTATATAAAAAAATCTCGTCATTTTGGTACTTCTATCCCTCTACTTTGCAGCCCACTAGATAATCTGCTATCCTATTTTGAAATAGATTTGAATAGATAAAGGATTAAAAATTTTTAGCACGTTCCGAATTGACATCAATAAATCTAATTTTACGGTCATTTAAAATATGTCTTATTGAAGCCATTTATTATAGATTTTAAGGTTGAAATAACATTTGAATTATAGATTCTAGAGAGATTTGCATTTAAATTTTACCCTGGACTTTATCTTTCTTTATGCTCTTTTTAACTAAATGAAAAATGGATTTGATTATTGCTTATATGTAGACCCTAGCTATTTTTTAAAAATAAATGTTAATTTTTAACTTAAAAAAAAAAAATCAAGAAAGAAATCAATAATATAATTTTTACTATAATATAAATCTAAAGAAAGGCATTAGAGACGGAACGAGGGTGTCATAAATGGGACAAGTGAATGGATGGATGCAAAATATAACGACCGGAAGAACACATTTAAATTTGTAATGTTTTTTTTTTCCTTAAGCGAGCTTTTTGTGATTTATTTAAGGATGCGCCAGATTTAATGTTTATTCACGTGAACAAAATCCTAACAATGTCCCTTATAGTAATTCTTTTATATTCAAAATTGTTCCATTAAATTTAAATTTTAAAAATTAAATGGCAATAGATTGAATTTTAAATCATAAATTATGGTAATCATATTGTATCAAGGTGTAGGTTGGATCGAAAAATTGTTTGGTGAACTTTTTAACTTCCACCATCTATTTTATTTTTTATTTCTTAAATTCAAAAGAAGAAAGCTTTGAATCTCTTTCTGAACTTCTCATTTTTTTTTACATATACATCCCCTTTTTTTCATGCTTTCTCAAGGATAAAGGAAGTCGCAACTTTTTTTTATCGAAGAAAAATTATTTCTAAATTTCTTGCCCTACTCGAAATTTTATTTTTAAACACTCCAGCAAACATTTTTTTTTATTTCTGAACAATTTATGTAAAAACATTTCCCAATGGGCTAGAGAAACTGACATCATATTAAAATCATTTTCATTTTCATTTGAAGTTCAAACTTGAAAATCAAATTATCTCTATTAACATTAGCAAATGAATTGGCTACCAATCAATTGAAATAAATCGAAATGGGGTCTAAATGGCCATCGATGCCGAAAAAACTTTAAATAAAATAAAAAAAAACAGCCAAATAACATACAAAATTGTTTTAATTTGTTGACTATTTTTGTTTAAAAAAATCTATGACTAAAGAAAAAATATTTTGTCAACGTTTCAATCACCGGTCGCGCTTGTCCTATTGACAAAATAGGTGTCGGAAGGGAATGACATAATTATAGCAAAAATATCTGAGTATTTATTTTTTCTTTTTTACAAAAAGAAGAGAGGTTTTAATTTTCAAACAACCATAGGAGAATTAAAATTATTAAAATCTCTTCTCCCAATAAAAAGTAGAGAAAAATAGTCGGACATTGTAATAACCACATACACCCTAACTCCTAAGAAGCTTCTAACTGGGAACGCCTGAAAGTAGGCAATCTGAAGAGATCCCCCGAAGGCCCCGCCCCTTTCCCAACTAGAGCTCCCCACCACTCACACGCACATAGAGAGAAAGATGCATATTTACACTCTTGTTACTTTTCTATGGGCTTTGAGTTAGTTTGTTCTGGACTTGAAGGAGATTTTTTACATCTCCACACTCCCTCCATCACCATTTGTCGTTTTAACAAATGAGGGGGAGGGGGAGGAGAAGAAGGGTTATAGGCCTAATTATAATTTTACTTTACCACTGCCCTAGTACTGCTCTAGTGACATTTAGCGAAAAAAATCTGGTGTGACTGGCGCACAGCACACAACTTTCTCTTACCTTCGGTAATCGAAAGTTGTGTTCTGTGCTTGTCACACCAGATTTTTTGTGTCGACATATATTTAGTTTCCGCCAATATATTGGAATTTAAGATGTCAAATTTATAAATATGGGAAAATATTTATATTTTGTTACCTTGGCAACCATTTCTCCTATCTTTCCTATGAAGCACAAGAGTAAAGTGTGCTTCAAACAATTTTGAGGAAAAACGAGAATATACATTTGAAAGAGCATCTAAAAAATAATTGATTTTTGAATTTTAATCAAAATCGTTAGAGCGAATTTTGAGAAAATCGAAAAAAACTGAAAAAGTACATCAGTAAAGTACTAGTACTCTTTGGCCGATTTTGATTAAAAGCTTATTTTTCCGGTCCCGGGGGGTGTTTAACTTATATATAAAATTTGGGCCTCATAGCTCAATTCCTTCATGCTTAAAATTGAACACACACAGACACACAGACAGACAGACCATGTCGCGAAAACCACTTTTTTGGATTCAGGGGACCTCAAAACGTGAAGATTCATCAAAATCTCGACATCGAATTTTTGACATGAAACCAATACTTTCTCTCTCTATATATATTAACATATATATAGAGGTAAGAGAAAGTAAAAAATTAAAGAAAAATATTGTCTGATTGGTCGCTCAGCACTTTCCTATGAAGTACAAGAGTAAAGTGGGCTTCAAACAATCTTGAAGAAAAAAAACACGCTGATTCCTCGGGGTCACCCACCCGAAGTTTCGCCATGCTCGCATTGCTCACGCACAAATGTTAAATTTTTTCAACTAAACATGTCCTTTAGATAATTCGTAATAGTAATCTAAAATTCCATTAATATGCAAGCAAAAACGAACTAATTTTCTCCTTGTACTTTCTTTTACCTATATATAAGTATTGTGTTCATATCAAAAATTTTGTTCCAAGATTTTAACGGAAATACCCGTTTTGACGCCCCCTGAGTCCAAAAAAGTGAGTTCCCCAAAATGGTCTGTCTAAGAAAATAGTTCTCAAACTACCTGGTATATTGTTGAAATTTGATATTTAAGTTTATAGGTGAATTTTAATATAATAATATGGGAAACTAAATAATTTTTTTTTTTTTTTTAAACATTGGCCCCGGATGCCCAACAATGGCAAAATTTCCATTTGGCCAGAAACTAAATAAATATCTTGACACAAAAAAAAATCTTATCTGAGATGACATCTTTCAACTTTCTCTTCGGAAATCGAAATGGTTTGCTGTGAAGTTAGACACACCAGATTTTGTTTAATTAGAATATCTAAAATAGCTTAAAATATTTTTTAATTTCTTTTCATAAGGCTTACAAAACAGATTTCACTTTTTGTTATCTAATTCTTTGTTATTTCTATTTAACTTGTTTAATATAATAAAAGCTCATCGAGCTTTTTTTTGAGCTTTTAAGATTTTTTTTTTATTGAAGACTGATTACTTTTCAAGCTTGTTTTGATGAATTGACCTGAAATTGACAAAAAAAAAATGAATAATGAAAAAATGCCTATAAATTAAATTTCCAAAATTCATTTTCAACATCAAGGATGATTTATGTGTGTAGAGAGAGTGAGAGAGAAAAAAAAGAGAGAGAGAGAGAGAGAGCCGAGGATGTTGGGAGTGAGTGGGATTGGTACTACAACACCTATGTCACAATAAATAATCGAAAAGACTGGAATGGGAACAGGTGGTAGCCGTGTAAAAATCCAAGAAGAGCTCAATGACTTCCCTTCTCGGTTGGTTGGAAATTAAAAATTAAAAATGTTTGATTTTAATTCAGAGAGAAACGAGGATTAACCGAATATGGATCACCGAATGCTATTAAATTATATTTATATGAACACTACTATTCTAACCTGTCAATTATGACGAGTAAATCTTTTTTTAAAAGGCTTTAGCCATGTCTATCATTATCTGTTCACCCTTAATCATTAATAGCCTTGTAAAATCAAACTTCTATTTCATTTATTATTACTTTTATTTTCATAAAACTCCCCAGAGGTTTCGAAATTTCTGATATCAAAGGAAAATCCCTGAGTTTTCTATGGATGATTATAGCCAAAAGATTCGAAAAATCTTTATAAATTACTTATCTGATCAGATTTAAACAAGGATCGTTTGTAGGATTTCATTTGTAGTCCATTTTTGAAAATTTATTAACTTAGGATGATTTATTACTTACAGAGTTTTACAAAATTCTTCAAATAATTAGGAAGATAAAGATATTGAAAAATCTGGTGTGACTGGCGAACAGCACACAACTTTCTCTTACCTTCGGTAATCGAAAGTTGTGTTCTGTGCTTGTCACACCAGATTTTTTGTGTCGACATGTATTTAGTTTCCGACAGTATGGTACATTCGATTTTCAAGATGTAAAATTTATAAGTATGGCAAAATGTTTATATTTTGTTACCATGGCAACCATTTCTCCTATCTTTTCTATGGAGTACAAGAGTAAAGTGGTCTTCAGAAGATTTCAATCACAAAATGAGAATATACATTTTATAGCGAATCTAAAAAATAATTGATTTTTGAATTTTAAAAAAAATCGTTGGAGCAAATTTAGAGAAAATCGAAAAAAACTGAAAAAGTGCATCAGTAAAGTACTAGTACTCTTTGGTCGATTTTGTTAAAAAGCTTCGTGTCACGTCCCAGGGGAGTGCCTAACTTAAATATAAAATTTCAACCTCCTAGCTCTTTTCGTTCTTGAGATATTTTGTTCACAGACAGACACACAGACAGACAGACAGACCATGTCGCGAAAACCACTTTTACTTTCTCTTACCTATGTATATATGTAATATATATATAGAGAGAAAGTATTGGATTCATGTCAAAAATTCGATGTCGAGATTTTGATGGATCTTCACGTTTTGAGGTCCCCTGAATCCAAAAAAGTGGTTTTCGCGACATGGTTGTCTGTCTGTCTGTCTGTCTGTCTGTCTGTCTGTCTGTCTGTCTGTGTGTCTGTGTGTCTGTGAACAAAATATCTCAAGAACGAAAAGAGCTAGGAAGTTGAAATTTGATATTTAAGTTAGGCACCCCCATGGGACCTGACACGAAGCTTTTGAACAAAATCGACCAAAAAGTACTAGTACTTTACTGATGCACTTTTTCAGTTTTTTTCGATTTTCTCAAAATTTGCTCCAACGATTTTTTTTAAAATTCAAAAATCAACTATTTTTTAGTTGCTCTTTAAAATGTATATTCTCATTTTGTGATTGAAATCTTCTGAAGACCACTTTACTCTTGTACTCCATAGAAAAGATAGGAGAAATGGTTGCCATGGTATCAAAATATAAATATTTTGCCATACTTATAAATTGTGCATCTTGAAAATCGAATGAACCGTAGATACTGTCGGAAACTAAATACATGTCGACACAAAAAATCTGGTGAGACAAGCACAGTACACAACTTTCGATTACCGAAGGTAAGAGAAAGTTGTGTGCTGTGCGCCAGTCACACCAGATTTTTTAGATTCAGGGGACCTCAAAACGTGTATATCCGTCAAAATCTCGACATCGAATTTTTGACATGAAACCAATACTTTCTCTCTCTATATATATTAACATATATATAGAGGTAAGAGAAAGTAAAAACCAGCCTCTTCTTCTCTCTCACCACTTCAATTTATTGCAAATATTTACAGGAACCATTTTCCGTCCATGTATGAAAATTCTGAGAGAGATTGTCACAAATTTATAAAATGTTTTAATTTCTATCCTAAAACATTCGGTTTTAAAATATTTGTGACAATTTCTCTCAGAATTTTCATATATGCACTGAAGATGGTCCCTGTATCTAAATATTTGCAATAAATTGAAGTGGTGATAGAGAAAAAGAGGCTAATTTTATTCTTCTTAATAATCTGCAATTCCCAGCTTTACATAGCTTTACATAGCTTTACTAATTGTTTTCAAATAATTTTTTTAACAAAAATTGTTTGACCGATTTGGTTCAAAAGCTTATTTTCACCCCTAAGGGGGGGGGGGGGGCTTTAATTTAAGGGTCATTCCACGTCAGTTCAACCAGGCCATTTCACCCATAATCTCAGATTTTTATGAAACTTGGTATGTTTGTTCTATATATAAAGATAAGTAACAGGACCAAATTTCAATTTTTTATCTCACTTAGTTTTCGAGTTATGGCACTTCAAAGTTTTGATTTTTTCACCTTACGCGGCTTGGCTAATGTCAAACAAAATGTGACGTGGAAGAGAAAATAATTTCTCATTTATTTATTTGACACCCAATCTTGATGAAATTTTTTTGGTATGTTCTTTAAACAATAAGGAATTAGAAAAAAAATATATCACGAATCTAAGTTAATCCTAAAATATAAAAAAAAATTCATATTGTTGATTTTTTTTTAGTTGTGAAAACGCAAACATGCTTTAGCGCTAAAGCCAATATCTCCAAAAGGGAATGAGATATTCAAGAAATTTTTTTTTCCTAAATAATCTACATGAAATGGGCTTTAATTTAGTAAAATAAAAATTTTGTGTATTTTGTTCCCTCTATTTCTAAAGTCCAATGCAAGTTTCAATATATAGTTTTACATGTTAAAAAGGTTTCAAGGGCAAAATGAAAATATACATTTTAAAGAGCATCTAAAAAATAATTGATTTATGAATTTTAATAAAAATCGTTGTAGCAAATTTTGAGAAAATCGAAAAAAACTGAAAAAGTACATCAGTAAAGTACTAGTACTTTTTGGCCGATTTTGTTCAAAAGCTTATTTTGAGTGTCCGGGAGGGTACCTAACTTAAATATAAAATTTCAACCTCCTAGCTCAATCCTTTCATGCTTTCAATTGAATTGATTGTGTTTTCGTCTGTGTTCAGTTTTAAGCAGACACACACACAGTGTCCAATTGAAATCATGAAAGGATTGAGCTAGGAGGTTGAAAATTTATATTTAAGTTAGGTACCCTCCCGGACACTCAAAATAAGCTTTTGAACAAAATCCGCCAAAAAGTACTAGTACTTTACTGATATACTTTTTCAGTTTTTTTCGATTTTCTCAAAATTTGCTGCAACGATTTTTATTAAAATTCATAAATCAATTATTTTTTAGATGCTCTTTAAAATGTATATTTTCATTTTGCCCTTGAAACCTTTTTAACATGTAAAACTATATATTGAAACTTGCATTGGACTTTAGAAATAGAGGGAACAAAATACACAAAATTTTTATTTTACTAAATTAAAGCCCATTTCATGTAGATTATTTAGGAAAAAAAAAATTTCTTGAATATCTCATTCCCTTTGGAAGATATTGGCTTTAGCGCTAAACCATGTTTGCGTTTTCACAACTAAAAAAAATCAACAATATGAATTTTTTTTTATATTTTAGGATTAACTTAGATTCGTGATATATTTTTTCTAATTCCTTATTGTTTAAAGAACATACCAAAAAATTTCATCAAGATTGGGTGTCAAATAAATAAATGAGAAATTATTTTCTCTTCCACGTCACATTTTGTTTGACATTAGCCAAGCCGCTTAAGGTGAAAAAATCAAAACTTTGAAGTGCCATAACTCGAAAACTAAGTGAGATAAAAAATTGAAATTTGGTCCTGTTACTTATCTTTATATATAGAACAAACATACCAAGTTTCATAAAAATCTGAGATTATGGGTGAAAATTTTTTATTTTTTTGGTTGATTTGACGTGGAATGACCCTTAAATATAAAATTTCAACCTCGAACAAACTCGTTGCAGCGAATTTTGATAAATGTTGATGGCTCTAAGCTACGAATGCTTCCACATCAGTAAAGTGTACTTCAAACAATTTTCACGAAAACTGATATACTTTTTAAAGATCATCTAAAAAATAGTTCATTTATGATTTTTAAACGAAATCGTTTGAGCGAATTTTGAGAAAATCGAAAAAACTGAAAAAGTAAATCAGTAAAATACTAGTACTTTTTGGCCGATTTTGTTCAAAAGCTTATTTTCACTCCTTGGGGGGGGGGGGGGGGGGGTCCCTAACTTAAATATAAAATTTCAACCTCGTAGCTTTATTAGTTCCTGAGATATTTTGTTCACAGACAGACCAACGGAACCCACTTTTTTGGATTCGGAATCTCAAAACGTGTATATGCATTAAAATCTCGAGATCGAATTTTTGACATGAATCCAATACTTTCTCTCTATTTATTTCATAGGGTAAGAGAAAGTAAACATTTTCTATATAAGTATAATTTCGCTCAAGTTTTTAATACAAGAGATCAAATCCAAACTCTTCAATCACCTCATTTATGCATTTTTTGTTATAATAAATTTTCTTATATGTTCAAAATCATAAAATAAAATTATTTAATAATTTTAACAATTAAATGTGAGATATAGATTTACAGCTGTTTTCTGACCCTTGGTATATCTAACAATAGAAGTTTTCAGAGGCACAGTGAGAGTCAATATTAAGCCCCACCCGTGCGTTTTCTACTTGTGATTATTTCATTGATTTTATAAAAGAAAATGAAAATCTTTATTTGAGATTTTCTAGGTTTGAACCATGAAAGTTTCAAATAAAGATTTTCATTTTCTTTTTATAAAAATCTTTATTTGAGATTTTCTAGGTTTGAACCATGAAAGTTTCAAATAAAGATTTTCATTTTCTTTTATAAAATCAATGAAATAATCACAAGTAGAAAACGCACGGGTGGGGCTAATATTGACTCTCACTGTGCCTCTGAAAACTTCTATTGTTAGATATACCAAGGGTCAGAAAACAGCTGTAAATCTATATCTCACATTTAATTGTTAAAATTATTAAATAATTTTATTTTATGATTTTGAACATATAAGAAAATTTATTATAACAAAAAATGCATAAATGAGGTGATTGAAGAGTTTGGATTTGATCTCTTGTATTAAAAACTTGAGCGAAATTATACTTATATAGAAAATGTTTACTTCTCTTACCCTATGAAATAAATAGAGAGAAAGTATTGGATTCATGTCAAAAATTCGATCTCGAGATTTTAATGCATATACACGTTTTGAGATTCCGAATCCAAAAAAGTGGGTTCCGTTGGTCTGTCTGTGAACAAAATATCTCAGGAACTAATAAAGCTACGAGGTTGAAATTTTATATTTAAGTTAGGGACCCCCCCCCCCCAAGGAGTGAAAATAAGCTTTTGAACAAAATCGGCCAAAAAGTACTAGTATTTTACTGATTTACTTTTTCAGTTTTTTCGATTTTCTCAAAATTCGCTCAAACGATTTCGTTTAAAAATCATAAATGAACTATTTTTTAGATGATCTTTAAAAAGTATATCAGTTTTCGTGAAAATTGTTTGAAGTACACTTTACTGATGTGGAAGCATTCGTAGCTTAGAGCCATCAACATTTATCAAAATTCGCTGCAACGAGTTTGTTCGAGGTTGAAATTTTATATTTAAGGGTCATTCCACGTCAAATCAACCAAAAAAATAAAAAATTTTCACCCATAATCTCAGATTTTTATGAAACTTGGTATGTTTGTTCTATATATAAAGATAAGTAACAGGACCAAATTTCAATTTTTTATCTCACTTAGTTTTCGAGTTATGGCACTTCAAAGTTTTGATTTTTTCACCTTACGCGGCTTGGCTAATGTCAAACAAAATGTGACGTGGAAGAGAAAATAATTTCTCATTTATTTATTTGACACCCAATCTTGATGAAATTTTTTTGGTATGTTCTTTAAACAATAAGGAATTAGAAAAAAAATATATCACGAATCTAAGTTAATCCTAAAATATAAAAAAAAATTCATATTGTTGATTTTTTTTTAGTTGTGAAAACGCAAACATGCTTTAGCGCTAAAGCCAATATCTCCAAAAGGGAATGAGATATTCAAGAAATTTTTTTTTCCTAAATAATCTACATGAAATGGTATTGTCCCTCACTGTACATACCCGAGGCCTAGCTAGCATGGCTCTCTGTATTTCTGCTTGCTGGTATATCTGTAGTAGACATCCACTATCTCTGTTAAATATCTGCATTTAAAGTGAGGTAGAAATAAATCTGGTTTTAATTACCTACGCTAGCTTACTAATAACTTTCATTGAAAACTTAATTCGAATTTCCAAACAATAGGTTGTAGAGTTAAAAAATCCCATCGTTTTATTTATTTTTATTTATTTAGACTGAATAAAAAAGTGGTCTGAAAATAGACTAGAGTTTTACATACTCCACCTAGTCTAAATCAGAATTGTCTTTTCACAGTCTTTTTTTTTTTATTTGAATGCATAATGAATGAAAAAATTTATTTTTCAATCTTTTTTGATATCAGAAGTCTTTTTTTTTGGCTTTGTTGAAATATCTTTTCAAGCCAACCACTCTCTCTCTCTCTCTCTTTGGATAAGACTTTTGATCTCTTGGACGAAATTTCTTGGTCTGAGATGAGATGAGATGAGTGGGCCAAGATAAATGAACTGTGACACTCTATTCTCAATCCTATTATTGATCTTCAGATTTGGACCACCAAAATAGCTGATAGCTAATCCATACTAGAAACAATTAACCGGTTAAAAAACTTAACAGGTCAAATATTTTTAACCGGTCAGAAAACATTCAAACTTTTCTTTCTTAATTAAGCACTATTTGGACCCTGTTACGCATTAGAGTGTCAAGCGCCAGCTATTGAGTTTTGAGAAAATTAACATTAAAGTTTTTTGTCAATTGTTCAAGTAACATTAAATATAAATTTTTTTAGGACATATTTCATAAAAAATACTATTAATTATAGCATTTGAAACAATATTCCGTGCTTAACTTAATTTTTAATTTTTTGGCGCTTGACACACCAATGCATAACAGGGTCCATTTATGAATTTAGTTGAATTAAGGAAAAATATTGAAATCAGTTGTTTAATTGCTTCTAAAATAATATTTTTGTGAACAAAATCAAGAAAAAAAAAACAGCTAGGAGGTTGAAATTTTGTATTTAAGTTAGTCACCCCCCTGAGGGGTGAAAATAATCTTTTAAACAAAATCGGCCAAAAAGTAGTACCTTACTAATGCACTTTTTCAGTATTTTTCGATTTTTCTCAAAATTTTCTCTAACAATTTTGATTAAATGTCAAAAATCAATTATTTTTTAGGTTCTCTTTAAAATGTTTATTCTCATTTTGTCCTAAAAATTGTTTGAAGCACACTTTACTCTTGTACCTCATAGAAAAGATAGGAGAAATGGTAGCCATGGTATAATAAAATTTGTTCATATTTATAAATTTTATTACATCTTGAATTTTAATATATCGGCGGAAACTAAATACAGTATATATCTACACAAAAAATCTGGTGTGTAAGCACAGAACACTCTTACAGTAAGAGAAAGTTGTATTCTGTGCGACCAGTTACACCAGATTTTTTTATATGTACCAATTAACCAAATAATCCATTGATGATTGCCTTGCACTAAGCAAAATTCGATTAACTTTTATTAAGACATCTTGTGAGTTACGTTGGTTGGCGACCGCGAGTTACCCGAGCTAACACTAACATTTTATTATTCGTCTTATTATGTGCAACATGCGTCTTTCTCTCTCATTGATAATTAAAAATAAATTAGACATTGACTAACAGGAGAAAAAAATAAATGATGATCATATCTTCATTTCTGTTCATTAATTTTCTATCAGATTGCATGCATTGCAACGTCATTTTGAAGGGAGAGGAGGCGATACTTTATTTCAACCCCCTCCCTCGTGTCTCTGGGAAATTATTTATCATTCCTCTCCCCCAAGTGATCGAACCTCTCTCTCTTTCTCTCTCTTCTACGTAGATAGACAAATGTTATTGCGCATTTTTCTCTCTCTCTCTCGCTCTTTCTGTTATAAATCTGTCCCTATTAGTTTTCTATCCTTTTCTCTATCTCTTGTCCGCTTTTGGACATTAAATGACAAATTCCTTTTTGCCCTAAAAATAAATTAAAATAGAAAAAAAAAAATTAATTAATTCAATAAATAATTTTTTTAAATAAAACTGTATCATAAACCATCGAGTGAATGAGAAATAGAGATAGAATTAGTAGCTTTGAACAATTAAACTTTTTAAATTCTTTTTTTAATTAATAAAATAAAAATGTTTATGTATTTATTTAAATATTTAGAAAACAAGTAATTTAAATTAAATAATACAGTAATTAAAAAATCATTTATTTCTAATGACAATATTTTATTCAGAGAGCTAAAAAAATATAAAAATGATTTTTTTTTTTCGGGCGTTTCTTAAGCTCTTCTTCACTAATAGTCTACCTTGAATGGCTGCCTCAATTCCATCTCATTTAATAATTAAAAGCAAATTTGTTGTTAATAATTTTTACATTATAGGCCACATATTTTTATTAGGCTACTTACTGTCTTCGTCTTGCTAGATTTGATCGATTTTTACTTTTTCTTACTTATATAGTGAGAAATTATTCCGATCATTTTAAAAATTCGATTTCGATTTGCCTATTGTGTATAAAATATCAAAAATTTTTTGAAAAATAATGCATAGTTTAATTCAGTCAACATTTAAAACACACACATGGGAATACAGAGCCTATGGAAATTTTGAATTAATTGACTTTTTAATTTATCTTATTTACTTATGTAACAAAAAAGTGGTCAAGTTTGGAACTAATGTGCTATGGTAAACTAAATATATCTCGACACAAAAAAATCTGGTGTGATCGCACAGTTCACAACTTTTAATACCGAAGGTAAGAGAAAGTTGTGTGCTGTGCGTTAAATCGCACCAGATTTATTAACTTATATTGTCTAAATCAGGGATTCCCAAACACTGTTATGTATAGACCCTGTTACGCATTAGTGTGTCAAGCGCCAGCTACCGAGTTTTGAGAAAATTAACATTAAAGTTTTTTGTTTTCATTGGATTATATATAATTTTTATGTTTATGTATATATATAGAAATTGGTTTGTAAAAATGTGTCGAGATTTTGATGGTTTTTGGGTTGAATAAAAAGTGGTTGGACATGGTCTGTTGTGTGTGTGTGTGTGTGTGTGTGTGTGTGTGTGTGTGTGTGTGTGTGTGTGTGTGTGTGTGTGTGTGTGTGTGTGTGTGTGTGTGTGTGTGTGAAAAATATCTCAAGAACAAAAGAGTAGGAAGTTGAAATTTTTAAGTTGGGGGGAAATCGTAAGGTGTGATTTGTAGAAAAAATTTTTATTGTCAATTGTGCAAGTAACATTAAATACAAATTTTTTTAGGACATAACTTATTTCATAAAAAATACTATTAATTATTGCATTTGAAACAATATTCCGTGCTTAATTCAATTTTTAATTTTTTGGCGCTTGACACACTAATGCGTAACAGGGTCCATATATGAAACAACTTTTAAACTTATCTTTTCCTTTGTGTGCCGCTAAATTTTGAAATCGTTAAAAGTGTGGCGCGACAAAAAAAAAAAGTTAGAATCACTGGTATAAGCTAGCAAAAAAAGTTGAAATTTGATTTCTCTTAAGTTCTATCGATGTCATAATTCCTCTATTTTAATATTTTTTTATTGAGATTTTTTATTTGAGACAGACAGGCGCGAATGTAAAATTTAAATATTGACTAGGAACATTAAGAATAGGCCTACTACCTATTTTCCAATTGTTTTATTATTCTGACATTTTAACAGTTTAATAATCGGATCGGGACTCTAAAAATTATTATTATCGAAAAAGAGGAAAAAGCCCTAACTAATTAATATTGTTATATTGTATTTCCTTCTTTTGAGCTAGCATTTTTTTTGCATGTGGTTTCGATTGATATGACTGACATATGAAAAGAATCCACTAATTTGGACATGACAAAATTGTTGGGTTTTTCCTTTATGAGTTTTGGATTTTTATAAATTAGAAAAGATATTAATGAGAGTAAAAAAAAAATCCCTAACTATGATGGATAGCGAGGATTTCAAAATAAAGCAGAGTGAAAACTTAGTTTTTTTTTTTTTTTTTTTTGAATTATTATCTGACAAAAGGTCAAATATCAAAGGGAAAATAAAATTCAATTCCAGGGAGAGAGGTAGTGAGGAGAGAGAGAGAGAGAAATAAAAACTAAATGAGAGAATGAAAAGCGAGTTGGAAAATAAATCAAAGGCTGCGAAATACATGACTAGTGACGATTAGAGAACTTTCTCCGCGAGAGAGAGAGAAAGAGAAAGAGAAAGAGCTTTGCTTGTGTTATAATTAAAGGCTCAAAGGTTTTGTTCCAGTTTAATTTTAAATATTAAAAAAAAATTCTTTAAAAATGATTATTTTAATTTCTAAATGAATCCTCAAATTTAAATTCGGAATATACTCGTTATTTAATCAAATTTTTTTTTTATAAAAAATTAGGAAGTTGGGTAAAGGAGTTGCAATTGATCAAAAATGTGTTGGAAGTTTACTTCCGGTTCTTTTAGCAAGTATTTCATAAAAAAATAATAAAAGTATTTTTTTATTCTCAGGATTTTTTATTGAAAAGATGGCTGGTGTGCAACAATTAACTACCAATTTCGGTCTATCTGAGGAATATTCATTCATTCATTTGTGATGAATCATGTTGAATCATGTTCTGAATGTTTGTTTTTGCAGATCTGATGATGGTCTCTCAGAAAGACCGAAACTGGTAGTTAATCGTTGCACACCAGTCATCTTTTCAATAAAAAATCTTGAAAATAAAAAAATACTTTTATTATTATTATTTTTTTTATGAAATACTTGCTAGAAGAACCGGCCCCTCAAGAAGTAAACTTCCAACACATTTTTGACCTTTTTTTTATTATAATAATAAAATATTTAAAAATTCAAACTAGATGTCTGAAAATTTTAAATTTAGAATTTTTAAAAATTTTCGAACCTCTCAACTCGCGAAGTCGATGTAATTCGCAATATTTTCAAAGTAACATTTTTGATATGATATCAGGGCCGCATCAAGGAAAAATGCGCCCGGGGCCAATTTGCTCCCTCAGCCACCCCCTTGTTGCGGCACTGATGATATACATTTTATTGAACATTTTCAATTATATATTTTTTTTTATTTAAAAGTCTTTTTCGGCATCTAAAGCCATTTAGAACCCATTACTATTTATTTCAAATGATTGGTAGATAATTCAATTTTTCTCGTATGGGACGGGAAGCTAATGTATTTTCCCGGTCACGGGCATTTTGATGAAAATTTTATATGATGATATAAAAATAATTATTTCTATATTTTGGACAGAATTTTTACTAAAATCTCTTTTACTTGCGATTGAGATCAGGGCCAGAACTAGGAGATTTTTTAGGGGGCGCAAAATTTAATTTGCCGCCCCCCTCCTTAAAATTTTCTATACAAAATTCATATCATTTTACCTTTTTTTAGTAAATCTTTCTTTAATTGCCGCCCCCTGATATTTGCCGCCCGGGGCACACGCACCCACTGCCCCTCCCCCTAGATCCGGCCCTGATTGAGATGTCCCTGAAAGTCAATTTTAAATTTTATTTTTATCAGGGATTGGATAAAATATACATAGGTATACAATAATATATTTTATATTTTAATTTAGTATAGGGCTATATATATTTTTTTTATTATTAATCATATAATTTTCTCTAAAATCCGACCAAAATTCGTTTTGTTTTATACGTAGCCAGTCCATTTGTGATATGCAAACAAATATTGTCACGTGAAACAATATAATTCTTTTTTTGTTTTTCTCTCTCTGACTGCTAAATTCAATTGAAAATATATATTAATTCAAATAATTGGAGGTGAAATATTAAAAAGAATAAATAGAAGTCCTTCATAATTTAGGAATCATCTTTATGATGTAAAATAAGTTATATAATAATTAATAATTCAAACAGCCTCTTAAGATAAGTAGGTCGGAAGTTGAACCCCGAATCTGCCAATTTGTTCTTGGCCTACCACTAAATAAACAAAATAAATAAATAATTAAAACTCACTTAATGTATTTGGAAGTTTACTTGTAATAGTATTCAGATGGATTTGAATGAATTATAATAAAAAAATTTTCTTATACAAAAATTTTTTTAATTTTCAGGAAATTATAACACTGACGACTGGTTTGGGCACATTTCTCAGTTTCGGTCACCATATGTGACCATCGAGACCGACCGAAACTGAGAAATGTGCGCAAACCAGTCGTCAGTGTTATAATTTCCTGAAAAATAACAAAATTTTTGTATAAAAAGATTTTTTTATTATAATTCATTCAAATCCATCTGAATACTATTACAAGTAAACTTCCAATTACATTAAGTGAGTTATATAATCTTGTACATCCTCAAAGTCAAATAAATAATTAAAAAATAAATTATCTAGACCAGCGTTTTCCAAACTGTGAGGCTCGCCTCCCTAGAGAGGCGCGGACTAGTCTAAGGGGAGGCGCGAATATTGGCCACCAAGATCAATTTTCTAAATGATTGCTAGTTTTATAAAGCAAATAATAATATTTACAAGATTCTGGGCCATTTGGATACCAAATGGCTTAAATAAAAATGCCTGGACCCCAATAGATATATTAAACATTCGAGTATCGTTTAAAGTCTTAAATGGTCTAATTTTAAATGAGAAAAAAGTGTAGGTGTTAAAAAAAAAAGATTGGATTAGGGGTTGAAAAATTGAAAAAAAAAAAATGTTTAATCTATTTTAGCTAAATTGAAGCCACTAAATAGAAAAAATTCAAAAAATATCGTTGATTATTATTTTGATTAGGGGGATGAAGGGTTGATTATTTAATAAAGTTTTATTTAGTTATTTAAGAAAGGCCTTGGAATATTCCAAATCACTTGTTGACATTCTTTTCCAGCTCTAAATATAGTTAGATTAGAGAAAAAGATATTTTTTTTACTTTTAATAAAAAGGGAATTGTTATTTTCATTTATTTTTATTCCTATACAAACAGAGAGAGACAAGTCTATCTCTCGTTCAGTCGAGTTGAGTTCGTTGCCGGGCTGCAGGCGCTGCTCTTTTTTTGTGTTTAAAGTGAATCTAAGTGAATAATTAATATAGTGTAACCCACCCTGACCACTCCGTCAGCCAACACACCCTCTTGAGAGTCTTATTAAAGGTAATTATTATGCATTTTATCGTTGAAAAAAAAAAAAAATGATAGAAACAAATAATTTGGCTTCGAAAAAGGATTCTTTTGAATATGAAATTAAATATTTTGTATTTCACTAAGGGTAGAGGGAGAATATAAGCTGTTGAAAGGGGGAGGGGGAGTGAAGGTGTTTTTGAAAAAAAAAAATAGTTTTTTATTTATTTTTTTTTTTTTAAATACTTTCTCATTCACACTCACACACACATTCACAGAGTGTTTTCGACAACTCAGGCCATATAAGACTTTATACGATAACCGTTATTAATTAATAATATACATATTGGAGGTCCAGGCATTCTTATTTAAGCCATTTGGTATCCAAATCGGACCCGCTATGTTCGGTATAGACTATATTTTTGTTAATCAAATTTCCTTAATATACTTTTACACAGGGGTGGATTAAGGGTTGAAAATTAAAATAAAATAAAAATTAAAATAATTATTTATAAATGTATTCAAATTATTTTGCGAGTAATTTCGCGGTGAAGGCTCGCATTTCCTTAAAGGGGAGGTATGAAGGCATTAACAAGGGGGGTTAATGCCCCATCCCCTATAATGCATAAAGATATTAATGTTTTTTTAATACTTTTACTAAAAAATAAGGGCATTCCATTTGAGTTAAAATTTATATTCAATATTTAGAAAATATTATAGTAGGATAGAAACATTTTAATGTCATTCTAAAATTTCTTATTACTGGGGCGGAATTAATTTTTGAAGATTTCGAAACTCTCATAAACAGATAATAATAACACAGGGTAACTTCGAATCGGGAATCCATTGAATCCCTTTCAGAATATTGTAGGGATTTTTTCATTAGGTAGAAAAGTAAGATATGGATTAGTCCACTTAGAATTTTACTAGACTGAGTTTCCGCATCTTTTTATATATAGAACTAATCTCAATCAGTATTTGAATTTTTTACTTTTCCTTGCCTATATGTATAAGTTAATATACATATATAGGCCTATAGAGAGAAAGTACGTATTGGATTCATGTCAAAAATTCGATGTCGAGATTTTGATGGATCTTCTCGTTTTGAGGTCCTCTGATTCCAAAAAAGTGGTTTTCGCGAAATGGTCTGTCTGTATGTCTGTTTGGGTTCAATTTAAAGCATGAAGGAATTGAGCTAGGAGGCTGAAATTTTATATTTAAGTTAGGCACCCCCTAAGGCGTGAAAATAAGAATTTGAGAAAAATAATTTTCTTCAGGAATGAAAGAAAAATCGAAGCCAGAATTTTTTCTTTAAAAGTATATTTTAACTGCTGACGTTTCGGCTTTTTACAAAGCCATCCTCGGAGCTGTTAGTGGTCATCCAAGACTTTGACCAAGGCCGAAACTATTTTTACTCGTTACAGTATATATGTATATACAGTAGAGTCCCGTTAATCCGACACTTTCGATTACCGAAGGTAAGAGAAAGTTGGGTGCTGTGCGCCAGTCACACTAGATTTATTTTAAAAAAATTGAAATTTAACATGTAGTTTTATGGGGAATGTCGACGAAACGCCCACATATCGAATTATATAGCCGCCTCTGCAATAGGTAAAAAAGCAAAAAACTTTTTATCAATTCACTTCCGAGGAATACATTAAACATAAAATCAAAAGTTTCTGCTGACTGCTTTTAGAGATATTTTAACAAGAAAGTCAAAAAACTCTCCAAAATGACAGTCGCCAATATTTAAAAATAAGGAAGTCACAAGACTCAGATCAGCCTGGCAACGTCGAATAAAATAATACTCATTTCTCGCTGTCAGTTACATTTTTTTTCCATTTTACGATATTTTTTCTCGCAAATCGTCCATTGTGTTTAAACTGATTTGCATTAATCATTGTAATATATAATATTAAATAAAATAAAAGTGGAGGCTTTTAAGATTTAAAATAAACAGCTGATAAATGCAATGTTGCCAGATCTATATTACGTGAAAAACTGCTAAAGTCAAAAGTCATTCAATATTATTTTTGGTAATTAAATTATTAACTTAATACAATTATAAACTCTGATAGGTCACGACTAAATTATAATAAGGAATTTTGGCATTCAAATTTTTAATTTTATTAAAAAAATTTAGACTTACGGAGTACTATCCGAACAACCTTAAGTGGATTCTATCCTGGTAGCTCAATTCTTTCATGCTTAAAATTGAACACAGGCAAACAGACAGACAGACCATGTTGCGAAAAC
Source organism: Euborellia annulipes (assembly GCA_023213315.1). Lineage (NCBI taxonomy): Eukaryota > Metazoa > Arthropoda > Insecta > Dermaptera > Anisolabididae > Euborellia > Euborellia annulipes. The sequence continues at coordinate 139,555 of JAKCPI010007984.1, forward strand.
CACTTTTTTGGATTCAGAGGACCTCAAAACGTGTATATCCGTCAAAATCTCGACATCGGATTTTTGACATGAATCCAATACTTTCTCTCTCTATATTAGAGGTAAGAGAAAGTAATAAATGCTTTTTATTATTGGCTGCAAGATCTGTTTATTAATCCGAGAATTTATTTATATTCTGACACTGGCTTGTCTCATAAGAAGGTCCTAAATGTGACCGAAACGTTATACCTAGTATATCAATAAAAGAAATAATCGTAGCTGCTTGGCTCTTTTTTAAAACCTCATCTCCCAATAAATGATATTGTAATTAATCTATTAATAAATTTTTTATGTAATTATCAGTGTCCTAAGGAACGATAAAAAGTGATTAAAAGAAAGCTCAGTGGGAATTAATATCTTCAGGGACTATATTACAAAATTGATTTGCGTGAGGTGATATACAGTATAAGGAAATTAAATTATAATAACAAGATGGATAGGTTGGTGAATTATTATAATTCCCCGGATACCGGGTGTCCAGGAGAGAGATGACCTTGCTGCCACTATCCGGCTCGCCCATCTCTAGTATGGCGTAAGATCCCGGGTTAAGAACCCCCACCACCTGCCCCTTCCACACTGTCAATCACAACATTACTATGCAGTTTTATAACAAAATTCCATTGGGGATAATACACACTACTTAAGCCTAATGGAAAAAATTATTTCACAATTGATGAAGATATTCTTATAGTTGTTAATAATAACAACAAATGAAGCTTTAAAGAATTCTTGGAGATTAATTAAAGTAATGAGGCATGGTTATTTTATTTTTAACTTTGCCCATCAACCGTAGGTTGGACAGGTAAAGTTAATGTAATCGTAAAAAAAATCGAAATTTTTCTGAAGCTGCCAAAATGCGTTTTGAGGTCCCCTGAATCCATTTAAGAAGTTTTTGGAATGATGTCTGTGTGTCTGTGTGTGTGTGTGTATGTCTGTGGTAATTTTTTCGTCAACGAAATCTCAAAAACTATTCATTCAATTGTTTTGAAATTTTGCACCCATAAACTAGGGGTAGAGGCCAAGAACTGAAAAGCTTTTGGTAAACATCGGACCATTAGGGGGGCTCTAGGGGGGGGGACAAAATTTTTTTCTTTCATAACCTATAGTTTTTTTTATATATTCAGAAACTAGACTTCCTCCCGAGTAAAATGATATATAATATGTATAACATCGGACCATCAGGTGGGGCTCTAGGGGGGGGGGGGGGCAAATATTTTTTTCTTGAGTAGTGGGTGGGCAAAGTTGTGCGCTCGGCTTAGTCCGACCCTTTATTTTTTATGTATTGATTTTTTATTTATTTTACGTTTACTTTTTTTTGACTATCAAATGTTAGAGCTCTTATGTGCTGTTATTAATTTCGTTTGAAATTGTTATTTTTTTGGCAATAAAATAATTCTTTTGGCCACCCTGCTCTGAGCCATTCCATTAGAATTTCACATAAATTTTAGAGAATTTTTTCATAGATAAATAACATTGGATTGTTTACTAGTAGTAAATAGCAGTTTGAAGATTATTGACGTCATATTTTCCATATATTGATAGTGAAAAAATGATCATAAATAGTACTTACAAACTTAAACTATTACTTTCTCTTAACTATGTATATATGTAATATATATATAGAGAGAAAGTATTGGATTCATGTCAAAAATTCGATGTCGAGATTTTGATGGATCTTCACGTTTTGAGGTCCCCTGAATCCAAAAAACTGGTTTTCGCGACATGGTCTGTCTGTGTGTGTGTCTGTGTGTCTGTCTGTGTGTCTGTCTGTGTGTGTGTGTGTCTGTGAACAAAATATCTCAAGAACGAAAAGAGCTAGAAGGTTGAAATTTTATATTTAAGTTAGACACCCCCATGGGACGTGACACGAAGCTTTTAATCAAAATCGGCCCAAAAGTACTAGTACTTTACTGATGTAGTTTTTCAGTTTTTTTCGATTTTCTCAAAATTTGCTCCAACGATTTTTTTTAAAATTCAAAAATCAATTATTTTTTAGATTCTCTTTAAAATGTATATTCTCATTTTGTGATTGAAATCTTCTGAAGACCACTTTACTCTTGTTCTCCATAGAAAAGATAGGAGAAATGGTTGCCACGGTAACAAAATATAAATATTTTGTCATACTTATAAATTATCTTGAAAATCGAATGTACCGTACTGTCGGAAACTAAATACATGTCGACACAAAAAATCTGGTGAGACAAGCACAGTACACAACTTTCGATTACCGAAGGTAAGAGAAAGTTGTGTGCTGTGCGCCAGTCACACCAGATTTTTTTTACTTTCTCTTACCTCTATATCAAGAGTCGCGGGAGCGACTCGTCGCCGAGCATGTGAAAAGCAAAAGAAAGCAAAGAAACTCTTAATACTACCATTTAGTTGATATTGCAATAGATGTCAATGGCCCATTGCATTTAGATGGACGAGTCGTCCCTAGACTATATTATCAAGAATGATTTTAAATCCTTAATAAAAGATAGGGACGTGAAAAAATTTTTTTGAGAAACTTTTCTCTTTCTGGGCGAATATCTCAAAAAGTTTTTAAGATATCGGAGCCAAATTTTTTTTATATTAAACTAGAATAAATAAGGATTATTTTGAGCACGAATTCAAAAAAAAATTCCAGTGCCAAACAGAATGGCAGAGGCTCAAAGTTGAGATTTTGCCGATTTCGGAAGGTCAAAAGTTAGTCTCTTATTTTTCCTTTTTTTTTTTTTTTTTTTTTTTTTTTTCTTTTTTTTCTTTTTTTTTTTTTTTTTTTCATTCTTTTCTTCAATTTTCAAATTTTTAGACAAAGCTACAGGTTTCCCTGCTGGACCGATTAGGATGAAATTTAAAATACAAATAGATACTATCAAAAACCCGATACCTTTGATATAAAATTTCATTTTGGATCAAAAGTGACTTTTTGAGAGGTATTCAAAATTTCAAATTTGTCCTATCTTTAACATGGCGAAAAGACAATTCTAACTATTTTGCTCCCTGATGACGTCATCTAGGAACATATATATTATTATTGGTAATTTTCATCCCTAATGGAACAAAAATTTTTTAGGATAGATCCATTCAGATAGAAATAGATTAACGTGATAAGAAGGAGTGCTACCAACATAACAAAAATAAAAAACCTAAAATTTTATAAAATTTGGTGAAATCCTATGTTTATCGTTTCGAATGGATACCAAACGAAGTATTTACAATCTACCAACATAACAAAAATAAAAAACCTAAAATTTTATAAAATTTGGTGAAATCCTATGTTTATCGCTTCGAATGGATACCAAACGATGTATTTACATTCTACCAACATAACAAAAATAAAAAACCTAAAATTTTATAAAATTTGGTGAAATCCTATGTTTATCGTTTCGAATGAATACCAAACGAAGTATTTACAATCTACCAACATAACAAAAATAAAAAACCTAAAATTTTATAAAATTTGGTGAAATCCTATGTTTATCGTTTCGAATGGATACCAAACGATGTATTTACATTCTACCAACATAACAAAAATAAAAAACCTAAAATTTTATAAAATTTGGTGAAATCCTATGTTTATCGTTTCGAATGGATACCAAACGATGTATTTACATTCTACCAACATAACAAAAATAAAAAACGTAAAATTTTATAAAATTTGGTGAAATCCTATGTTTATCGTTTCGAATGGATACCAAACGATGTATTTACATTCTACCAACATAACAAAAATAAAAAACCTAAAATTTTATAAAATTTGGTGAAATCCTATGTTTATCGTTTCGAATGAATACCAAACGAAGTATTTACAATCTACCAACATAACAAAAATAAAAAACCTAAAATTTTATAAAATTTGGTAAAATCCTATGTTTATCGTTTCGAATGGATACCAAACGATGTATTTAATTTTTACTGTTTGGAATGCATATTAAAAGATCTATTCATGGGATAACTTAATATTTAATAAACAAAAATTAATAAATAATATTTTCATGTAATATTTCACAAAAAGAAGTGAAATCTCAGCCAAAAACATCGGAGATGCAAAAAGGGGCGCCTCGCATTATTTTTGCCTAGCGTCGAGGTGAAATCAAAAAAATGCGCCTCGCTTTTCTGATTTATATAAAAGCGAGGATATATGAAACAAATAAAATTCTGTAGGGGTTTTATTTAAGTGAAAATATTTCCTCGCTTTTATATAAATCAGAAAAGCGAGGCGCATTTTTTTGATTTCACCTCGACGCTAGGCAAAAATAATGCGAGGCGCCCCTTTTTGCATCTCCGATGTTTTTGGCTGAGATATATGTTAATATATATAGAGAGAGAAAGTATTGGTTTCATGTCAAAAATTCGATGTCGAGATTTTGATGGATCTTCACGTTTTGAAGTCCCCTGAATCCAAAAAAGTGGTTTTCGCGACATGGTCTGTCTGTCTGTGTGTCTGTCTGTGTGTGTGTGTGTCTGTGAACAAAATATCTCAAGAACGAAAAGAGCTAGGAGGTTGAAATTTTATATTTAAGTTAGGCACCCCCATGGGACGTGACACGAAGCTTTTGAACAAAATCGACCAAAGAGTACTAGTACTTTACTGATGCACTTTTTCAGTTTTTTTCGATTTTCTCTAAATTTGCTCCAACGATTTTTTTTAAAATTCAAAAATCAATTATTTTTTAGATTCTCAATAAAATGTATATTCTCATTTTGTGATTGAAATCTTCTGAAGACCACTTTACTCTTGTACTCCATAGAAAAGATAGGAATTTCTCCTATGGTTGCTATGGTAACAAAATATAAATATTTTGCCATACTTATAAATTTTACATCTTGAAAATCGAATGTACCGTACTGTCGGAAACTAAATACATGTCGACACAAAAAATCTGGTGAGATTTATATATAAAATATACAAAATTATTATGGAGGCGGTATAACTCGCCGAAAGCAAAATCTCCCCTAAAACAAACTCGCCAAAAATCCGGAAAGTTCCAAAATAAAATATTTTTAAAAATCTGGTGTGACTGTCCCACCAGATTTTTTGTGTCGACATACGTATATATAGTTTCCGTCTATATATTAAAAGATGAAATGAAATTTATAAGCAGGGCTCGGGCCCTCGGGCTTGGTCTAAAGGCTAGAGTGCTGGCCTTCTAAACCAAGGGTCAGGGGTTCGGATCCCAGGCAGTCCGATGATTTTATTTAAGCCATTTGGATTCCAAATGGCTTAATTAAGAATGCCTGAACCCCCAATAGATATATATATTTAATAACGTTTATAGTAAAAGTCTTATATGGCCTAAGTTGCCGAAGCCACTGTGTGCATGAGAAAAAGTGTTTTTTCTTATAAAAAAAAAAAATAATTCTAATAAAACCTCAAATTATGCATTTAAAAAGTCGAAAAATATGCATCAAAAATATTCTGTGTGTGTATGTGTTCAATTTTAAGCATGAAGGAATTGAGCTAGGAAGATGAAGTTTTATATTTAAGTTAGGCACCCCCCTAAGGCGTGAAAATAAACTTTTAAACAAAATTGGCCAAAAACTACTAGTACTTTACTGATATTAATTTTTCAGTTTTTCTCAAAATTCGCTTCAACGATTTTGATTAAAATTCAAAAATCAATTATTTTTTAGAATGATATTTAAAATGTATATTCTCATTTTGCTTTTTAAATCTTATGAAGACCACTTAACTCTTGTACTCCATAGGAAAGATAGAAGTCAGGGTATCAAAATATAAATAGATATTTTCCCATACTTATAAATTTCATTACATCTTCTAATATATCGACGGAAACTATATATTAGGGGTATGACTTTTTTACAACCACGGATCCCTGTATCATAACTTGATGAACTTTTACTAAATATTGAATAAAATCTTACTTTCAAGGTGATTTGATAAAAAAACGTCACGCACAAATGATTTGAAAATTTTATATATCAGATTTTTTTCCATTTTTTGAAGTCTCTCTAAATGGATACAAAATTGTACACAAGCTTTACACTCACTTATATAGGGTCATTAAAGACACAAGGAAGTCAAATATTCTAGATAAAGTCATTGTTGAGGATGAATCTCAGTGGGGGGTTGTCCTTGTTGAGGGAGGAGTCTTAGTAGACTTCTTCCATATCTTTGATTGCACCGCACGCTCACAACATGAGTTGCTTCGGGCAATGTTGATTGGAAATTCATCTATTTTCCAGTGGGTTTTCAAGAAATTTAACCCTGCTAATTCAGAGCTGCAGATAGTTCATCAAAATCTTAAACGCGAAACCATTGGCTGCTGATTTAATGATCAGCCCCTTAGTAAGAAATGAATGGACAAATTTTGCGCAACCTTTTGCTGATTTCAGGCATCATAATAAACTCAAGAAGGGCTAGAATGGCTCAAGAGGTCCAGCGTGCATTGCTGATATTTGGAATTTGTTGAAATTTCACGAAAAATATTTCATTAATCTTAGCGAAGTGATGGAAGACACGAGTGAGGTGCTAAAGAAACTCATGTCGTCTCTTCAGCCGCCTGCTTCCTTAATTTTAATTTTAACGTTGCTGAAGGCTCCTTTCAATTTATTATAATTGCTAATCAAATCCTGCACAAAGAAGTAGTGGATGTTTGGTGATTTAGTCAACCCATGGAGCTCATCGCTCATGATAAATAACACGTATAAAGAGATCCAGCACATGGAGCTGGCAACTAATAAACTTGGGTTTGGGGTACCTTTCTCTTCGAACATTTGCTGCAAACGATCTTTTATTTAAAATAATAAAAAAAATACTAAAATTTGCTTTTATAAATAGAATTTATATCATTTATCATTAAATCTTTATTAGAAAAATAAAATATATAGTCTAACTATGATTTTGGCTTACCCCTTCCCAGAGAGTACCTTACCCCCCCTCCCCCGGGATTTTCTAGAGCGTTCTGAAAGTTATAATTGACACCAAATTAAACAAATTAAGCAAATTAAAACTCAACTACCCACTTTTAACACCTCCCTTATATACCGGCTTATACAAGACTGCGACCACTCAACCTAAAATTTCAAAGTGGTTTGTGCGTGACCTTTTTTAATAGTTTCATGGAATAAACGTCATTTTAGTCATTAATAGGCAAAAGTTCATTGAGTCGTGATACAGGAAATCTTAAACAAAAAAAAAAGTCGAAAAGTCATACATATATACGTATGTCGACACAAAAAATCTGGTGTGACAAGCACAGTACAGTACCTTTGGTAAGGGAAAGTTGTCTGCTGTGCGACATTCACACCAGATTTTTTAAAATATTTTATTTTGGAACTTTTCGGATTTTCGGCCAGAAAATTTTAGGGGAGTTTTTCTTTTTGGCGATTTTTTTTCGACGAGATTTTGCTTTCGGCTAGAAAATTTTTCGTGCGTTTTTTTCGGCGAGTTTTTTTCGTCGACTTTTTTTCGGCATAAATTATTATATTTCACTGGCACTACATTTAAAATATATTTTTCTGAAATCAATTATAATAAAAATAAAAATTATCCAGCATTTTTTTGTTTTTCGGACCATTTGGCGCCCCTTTGTGAGTGGCGCGCGGGGCATCATGACCCCCCTTGCCTCCCCCCTCGCTACGCCACTGGGGGTCTAATAAACCATTTTTAAAGTGGAACTTTTATTTGATGGACTCAATTTTTTTCGCTCTTCTATCAGCATGTCGCGTTACAAGCCGTGACTTCAAAGGCCGTGACGACAAAAATAGAAAAGTTTTTTTTTTTTTTTAAACACACACTTTTTTTCTCATTCACACTCACACACACATTCACACAGTCTTTTCGGCAACTCAGGCCATATAAGACTTTTTACGATATCCGTTATTAATAAATATACATATATGGGGTCCAGGCATTCTTATTTAAGCCATTTGGTATCCAAATGGCTTAAATAAAATCATCGGACTGCCTGGGGTCCGAACCCGCGACGTTTGGTATATGAGGTTAGCACGCTAACCTCTACGCCATGCCCCGAGGGCAAATAGAAAAGTTAAATTTAATATAGGTACTGTATATGACGAATTATAAAAAAATAATTGAGATTTAATTATTCAATTTTTAAATTGATAAAATATAATTTTTAAAATAAATTAATAAAATTAATTAATAAACTTCAATTTCTAAATAAATATTGTTCTCAGTTTTTAACAAGCCTCTATGGATTTCCCATTATCAATCCCATTTTCCAATTATTAAGTTAAGATTAAAAACGCGATTTTAATACCCTTAATTGAATAATTTTCAGAAAATTTTCAGTTAAACGCCTACGATCCGAAAAAAAAGTTTCACTTGCATTGTGGTTTCATAAAAACACACAATAATCTTTGTATTTATGCGTAAATGGCGAACAAAAAAATTGTCCATAGACCCCTTTTAATTCTCAACACTACAATTTATAACACTGTCCCGTTTTTGACATTTCAATGTCCCGTTTTTGTCACCAGACAGTACGGTCAGTATATATTAGTGTGAAATTTGGTCCAGATTGGAGATAAATGTCTTATGTTATTACTTCCATATTTCAAAATATTTGGGGATGCTGAGAAAATTAATAAAGATCGGGAAGCAATTGTTGGAATAATTAAAGATAAAAATTAAGCAAGAAAAAGAATTGTTTTATGCAAAATAGAGTATTTTCATTTAAATAAATGAGAGTCAATTTAATGCTCACTAATCCCTAGAAGTGATAAGTTTTTTTTTTTTTTTTCTATTTTGACTTTCACTTTGCGAATATTTTTGTCCGGGTCGTAACGTTCGTTGTCTTTTGAGAGCAAGTAACATCAAAGCCTCTCGCTATTTGGCAAAGTGCTCGTAAGATGCCAACCGGGGAGACATTAAATGGTAGCTTTATTAGTAATATGCAGGCTGCCACACCCTCCTAGTCTAATTGGACGCAAAGCGGATTGGCTCGTGTTTTCTTTACCCATGATGTTAAATGAATATCACGTAAAGGAAAATAATAAGTAGGCGAAATAAACGTATTTTTTTTAGCTAAATAGCCTATAACACATAATGGGCCCCTCTCGAAATTTCAGAGAGTTAAAACAGAGGCTGTCTTCTCCCTCTCAAAGAGAACGCGTTATCGTGGTCAATTAGTAAAAGTGAAATATAAATGCACTGATTCTGATGTCTGTCTTGCATTAAAAAAATTCACCCTGAATATATTAAGGGGGAACGGGAGCGAAGTGGTTACGCATGTTTTTCCGGATAAGATGGCGTAGTGTGTCATAAAAAGTATGCCCAAAAATCAAGTAATTCAAAAATTCGCCAAGAGATGTCAGCATGGTAGCTAATAATATTTAATGCATTTGGTTGATTTTCATTGATTTTTTAACAATAAATACTTTATAAATGTTATTATATATTATGTCTTTTATAAAAGCATAAAAATATATAAATATAGGCCAGATATAGGCTAATACTATACTGGTATTGCCTGTTAGACTAGCCTGCCATCTATTGCAAGAATGCTGAACCATTTTGACAGTTGGCTTTTAAATAAATCATCTAAGCTTATTTTAAAAATTTCTTAATTAATATGTGATTAATAATAACAATAAATTCATTTTTAAATTTAAAAAAATTAAAGATTATTCAGACAGATTGTTTTTTTGTATTTGCTTGATAACAAAAAAATTAATTACGATAATTTTTTAATAAGTCATTAAAAAAATTATAGCTCGATGTCCCAATAATCTCTTATGAATTTAATTCATTAAAAAAAAACCGCATTGAAAAATTCTTTATATTGTAATAGTCTAGTTTTTTTTTAAGTACGTTTAGACGTTGCACCTGAACCCCCTTAATAGGCCCATATTTGAAATTAAAAGAAATTTGATTCTCTAAGTTTCAGGTTTCTTCATTTAAAGCATTTTTTATCCGATGGAAATATTAAAAAGAACAGATTTAAAATTTTCCTCATATCTCTAGACATATAATCAAGTTCAAGGTTGTGTTGGCCTGCAACCTATTTGATTATAATTTCAAATTTTTTAAGTTATTTTGATTTGAGTTAAGGTCAGATCTAAATCGAGAGAATATTCCTAAAGTGTTTTTTTTTTTTTTTAAGACTCACCTAGATCCGGATTTTAATTTTTTTAAAGTTTGTTTTTAAGCAAAAAAAATGTCATAATGATTTCAACATTTTATTTAAACTATCCATTAATAGAGGTATAATTTACTAGAAGTATTGGAAAAAAATTCCCCTCCTGATTCAAGGTGAGCTTTTAATTTTGAATTGAGATCCTATCTATGAGTCACCATAATGACGTAAAATTAAATATTTGACATTTTTTTATTAATTTAAAAATTAAAAATTTTATTAAGTGTGAAATAAGACTGTAAATAGCAAATTATATGTAATAGAATATACATAATAATCCGGATTCATTTTTCTTGTGCTTTTACTTTCTTTTACCTATATATGTTAGTTTATAGAAAGTATTGTGTTCATGTAAAAAAATTGATTTCGATATTTTGATTGAAATACACGTTTTGAGACCCTTTGAGTTCAAAAAAGTAATTCCCGCAAAATGGTCTGTTCGCTCAAAATAAATGAATTATGAAAATAAGCTTTTAAATAAAATTTGCCAAAAAGTACTAGTAGTACTTTACTGTTGTACTTTTTCAGTTTTTTCCATTTTCTCAAAATTCGCTCCAACAATTTTGATTAAAATTCATAAACCAATTATTTTCTAGATGCTCTTTAAAAAGTAGGTCTATTTTGTCCTAAAAATTGTTTGAAGCACACTTTACTCATGTACTTCATAGAATAAATATAGACGGGTTCTAAATGGCCTCCGATGCCGAAAAATACCTTATATAAATTTAAAAAAAAATGCACTAAACTAAATATAAGTCGACATAAAAATTCTATTGTTACAAGCCAGTAGCGTAGCCAGGATTTCTGCTTGGGGGGGGGCCCAAAAGTTTTATGAACACCGGGGGGGGGGGGGAGAAACCCCCCCCTTCTCCAAGAAACTTAAAGTGGAGAAATTTTAAAGAGAAATAAAAAACAAATAAAATAAATTTTTTTTTCTTGAAAAAAAAAAAAATAATTTTAATACAAAATTCGTAAATATTAGATAGACCAGGCGCTGGAGGTAGTTGAGTATGCAAAATCTGAGGACCGAATTCTGACAATGGATTTGGGCTAAGAATAGCTCCCAGAATAAGGATCCGGATCTTGCCGGGCCAATTTTTGGTCCAATTTTTTTTTACCCCCACCCCATAGGAAATCAATGGAGTGCATGCTAAGATGATGTGAAGATTTGCAATTATGGTCAAATTCGAGTACTTAAAACCTCAAGGAATGAAAAAACTGTCTTGTCAGCAACTGAGGGGATCCTCTATAGTCCCCTGAGAAGTACTATCTTGCCACCAGTTGTGGTGGTCCCCTCTAACCCCTTCACCTCTTTTTTCTCTCTCTATTATAAATTTAAATATACGGCCTAAACACCATTCCAAATTGTGGGGACCGGCAATTATGTTCATAATCCACTACCTGGTACCCCAATCAATGAAAAATACTATCCTGCCGCCAGCTGCGGTGGTCCCCTCTAACCCCTTCACCTCTTTTTTGTCTCTCTATTATAAATTTAAATATACGGCCTAAAAATCATGCCAAATTGTGGGGACCGGCAATTATGCTCATAATCTACTACCTGGTGTATTTATAAGAAAGGGAGAGAAAGGTGGTGAAGGGGTTAAAGGGGACCACCGCAGCTGGCGGCAAGATAGTATTTTTCATTGATTGGGGTACCAGGTAGTGGATTATGAACATAATTGCCGGTCCCCACAATTTGGAATGGTGTTTAGGCCGTATATTTAAATTTATAATAGAGAGAGAAAAAGAGGTGAAGGGGTTAGAGGGGACCACCACAACTGGTGGCAAGATAGTACTTCTCAGGGGACTATAGAGGATCCCCTCAGTTGCTGACAAGACAGTTTTTTCATTCCTTGAGGTTTTAAGTACTCGAATTTGACCATAATTGCAAATCTTCACATCATCTTAGCATGCATTCCATTGATTTACTATGGAAATAATAGGGGTGGGGGTAAAAAAAAAATTGGACCAAAAATTGGCCCGGCAAGATCCGGATCCTTATTCTGGGAGCTATTCTTAGCCCAAATCCATTGTCAGAATTCGGTCCTCAGATTTTGCATACTCAACTACCTCCAGCGCCCGCTCTAAGAGATTTTTTCAATTATTTATAAGTTTTTCTTTTAGATTTTAGAATTTATGAGAGTTAATAAACTAATTATTTAAAAAAAAATATCATTAGGGAAAACAATAGGTATTTTTTTGTTTTGGAAAAGGCTTTGTGGGGGGGCCCCCTGGGCCCCCCTGAATACGCCACTGTGACAAGCCCAGAAGATAACTTTCAATTACCGAAGGTAAAAGTAAAAACAAAAGTAACATTTGTTTTATTTAAGGGCTTACCAAGCAAAAACGAATTATTTCAAGTGCCATATTTGTTGCATACAAATTAATTTAGAAAAATAAAGATGATGTCTAAATAACGTCAGTTGCGGAAAAAAGACTAAATAAATTTTTTAAGTGTTGAATTTTCAATAAATTGGTAATATTTTTCATTTTATTTTAGGACTGTGGAGATATTTCTCGTGATAGTCTTAATATCCGTACAGCCCAAGGGGCTTGGAGTAGTTGGTAGCGTGCCTACCTTCTATACCGAACGTCTCGGGTTCGGACCCCAGGCAGTCCGATAATTTTATTTAAGGCATTTGGATACCAAATGACTTAAATAAAAATGCCTGGACCCCCCAATTGATATATTAAACATACTGATTATCGTAAAAAGTCTTAAATGGCCTCAGTTGCCGAAAAGACTGTGTGAATGAGAATATCCGTACATATACTTTATATATTATCAATGTAGAAGTCATTGATTGTTGTAGTATCTACATTAAAGGAATTTTGGGAGCTATAGGCATGCAAATAAGAATATAAATTGTTTGTTAACTTTTAAAAAATATTTTGAGTTTGTAAGAAATTCTATTAAACTTCTCATCTAGATCAGATAATTTTATTATATAAAATACTTTTCAGATATTTCCGCATCTCCATTATTCGTGAGAGATTTATATTTTTAATAAATAATCACATCTCCTTTTCTTCTCTATTTATTTATTTATTTAAGATGTTAATTTCCTCTCTTTTTCGTTTTTTCTCTCTTTTTTCCCGAAGAGTTAGTAGAGTTTTTCGATTCCGATTATTATCCCAAGGTGCATTTTTAATTAAACACACACACCCTTACACTCTCTCTCTCTCTCTCTCTCTCTCTCCCCCAACATTCAACTATAAACATGTCACTCTAAACGAAATTAGCCGAACACATACATACACAGACAAACATTCATTATTTAATCACAACCCGCATCAGACAAGAAAATTGTAATACAAATCTCGTTGTTTTTATATAAATCTGATTAATTTAAGAGGGGGAGAAAAAGGAATGATTTATTTTCAGCGAAAAATGAATGATTACAAAAAAATAAATTAGGAATGTTAAAATGAACCTGAAGATAATAAAGTTTTTTCTTTTTATTATTCAAAAAATCTAATTTTTATTTAACAAGACTGTGAGTGTTTTTTATTGGTGAGGCCAAACATCCCATGGCCCCCGGGAATCGAACCCAGGATCTCCGCAATTCCTTCAAGCTTTAAATCGAACACCCCACACACACACACAGACAGACTATGTCGCGAAAACCACTTTTTTGGATTCAGGGGGACCTCAAAACGTGTATATCCATCAAAATCTCGAAATCGAATTTTTGACATGAATCCAATAGTACTTTCTTTCTATATAATTATATTAACATATATAGAAGCAAAAGAAAATAAAAAAAAACAGCCTCTAGTTCAAAAATCTCGTCTGTTTGTTTGTCAGACTGTCTGTGACATTACGTTGAAACAATTTCCCGTTGAAATTTTAAAATTCCAACAAAAAGAACTTTCTTAAAAATACAGGAAAATTAATTTTGCCTCAAAATTTTTTTGAGTTATTAATTGATGAATTTAAGAATTCTTCATAAGAATTGTAAGAGTCTATTTGTTAAAACATAAGCTAAGAAGTGCCTATTTTCTATCCCCTGCTTGCCACATTATTTTCATAAAAAAAAAAAAATTTTTTTAGGTAAATTATCTTTCGGAATACCATCGAAAAAGCAAATTTCAAGTTAACTGTTACAACCATGGGCGTAGCCAGACTTCTTGTTAGGGGGGGGGGCCAACCCCTCGTTAGGGGCAAAAAGAGGGGGGTTTGCAATTAATATATACATAGAGTATTAATTATTTATTTAAATTAAAAAAAAATTAAATTAATGTAGTGAATTGGGGTGTTAAAAAAAAATTTCCAATGGGAAATATATATATATATATATATATTTTTAATTTTTAGGACCAGCCAGGGGGGGGCAACGGCCCCCCCTGCCTCCCCCTGGCTACGCCCATGGTTACAACTATTAGATATAAGGATTTCCAGCTATCAAATGAATTTGTAATTTTTTGTATTATTTTTTAATAAAATTTCAAGTTTTTTTTCTACCCATTGTTTGATTTATTAAATAGATTATTAGTAAGATGTAAAGAGTCCTGTATATGTCACAGATGCTCTAGCAAATCTGTTTCTCAATTCTTGTATTGAAAAATTGGAACTAAGGTGCTATGGGAAACTAAATATATCTCGACACAAAAAAATATGGTGTGACAAGCACGGTACACAACTTTCTCTTACCTAAAGGTAAGAGTTGTTACCTAAGGGTAAGAGAAAGTTGTGTGCTGTACTCCAGCACACCATTTTTTTTTTTTTTAACAAATTGGTGTTTTTTGCTATTCAGTACCGATTTCGCACTAATTTTGGAGAGTTTATATGAGAGATAAGACTACCTGTCTCTATTTTATTGAAAGGCTTATCAAATGTTTTCATTTGTGAGTAACATTTATTTATTTAGCTTGGAAATTCACAAAAAATTTAACTCTTAATTTTTGTCATTTCCCTCAATCCCGATTTTTAACACTGTGCTATTAATTCGAGGACAGAATTAAAAACTTTAATTTAAAATAAAATAAAAAAAAAGGAATAATTACTTTTCAGCCCTAAACTTAGCCGGGTTAACCAATACAATTAAGATTAGAGTTTTCAGATTAAAAGAGGCCGGAGATAGAATGCGTGAGTTGAATTGAATATATGCGGTGGGGGTTTTTTAACAACCGAAATTAATGATCCAGCAATCTTTAGTTTCCGAACAGCTTTCTATTTTATAGATGTTAGTTATAATCATGATACTCTTCCCCTTTTTGGACTACCGGTAAACTATTTTTTCGATTTTGGAAGTTATTTGGGTTGTGGATTAAACCCATCAGAGAGAGGCTTTATTGGTCACCACACATCCACATGTACCATCTATTGCAATAATATTTAGACTAAAGCCCGGTAGTTAGGCAGCCCAAATGGCACACGATCACTAACATTTTTTTCTGATTAAAACATTGAGATCATTTTTATTTCGACATATCATAAAAAGATAATTTTTTATGGTTTTGTTAAAAAGGGTCGATGGGCCTATTGTCTGTTTTGAAAAGGGTATTTCTCACTCAGACAAGCTGCCATTTGGGCTGCCTAACTACCGGGCTCTCGTCTCAATACTATTGCAATAGATGGTATATGTAAAATCTTTCTCTGTTCAAGTTTTACTGTATATAAGAAATGTATCAGGCCTAAAAGCATAGTTTGAAATACAAAGTACATAAATAAAGTACTAGTATTCTTTGGTCAATTTTGGGTCATTATGTCGACAATTTTTTTTCTATGATAGGGAACTTCGGTTTTTTTCTCACCCCATTCTTTTTATTAGCCTAAAATAGATATGGCAAAGCCAATTTGATTCAGATTTATTTAAAAATAACGAAAATAGAAAAGAAATATGAAAGTGACAATAACCTATAAGAAAGGTATTATACCTTATCAATTCATATATTTTTAATATTAAAAATCTTGTACTGTATAATTATAGTGGAAA